>SEYY01000582.1:96139-140409 GCA_009176605.1 Armadillidium nasatum
TATAATGGTTATTATTATTATTATTATTATATATATATATATATCTATATGTATTCTGTGCAATTACCATTGGTAATCATTCATTATCTATCTCCTGCTAATGATCATGATGCACAGGCTTGCATTGCTGCGGGGCAGTGTCAGGTGTGTGGATCATGGCATTACTGGGAGATATCACTAGTTGTATTTATGTTATAATTGCAGCTAGGGTTCTTGTTCATGTTCTTTGTTCTGGAACTTCTTGTTCTTATTGTTGTGCTACTGCCAGAGCCAAATCATTTATTTTTGTTAATAAAAGAATACCCACAAGCCTTCTTGTACTCATTCTCCAAACAACCTCAAACAAGTGGCCCTCAGTTGGCAACCATAGATTGTTGACTTCCTGGAGTGAAGATTTGGATCACAGTGGAACCCGGAACACGCAAGTTGGAACCCTTCTAGTGGATCAACATTTTTTTTTTTTTTTTAATTTACTTATTTATTAATTTTTAATTTATATTTATTATATTTATTATTTATTATTATTTATTTTTTTTTTTTTTTTTTTTTTTTTTTTTTTTTTTTTATTTATTTTTATTTATATATATTATTATATAATATATATATATATATATATATAATATATATATATATATATATATATATTATATATATATATATATATATATATATATATTATATTATTTTATATATTTATATATTATATTATTTTTTTTTTACGTGCCATTATTTATTATATCATGTCTATTAATGATAACCCCGCCTCTATTGCATCCCAACCTGCAATTTTCTTTCCTCGTTACATCCCTGGTGATGTAGAGTTGTGGCTTCTCCAACTCGAGACCATTTTTCCTTCTTCTTATACCTCTGACACCAAGTTTCGGGCTCTTGTACCCCTTCTGCCTCCAGAGGTTCTTCGCGTTGTCCAGGATGTTCTCCCTAGCGTCCGAGTTGTCTCCTGATCCTTTCACAGCCATTAAAGACAGAGCTGTTGAATAGGGTGGCACCTTCTCGGGAAGAGAGAAATTGGACAACTTTTGAGTCGTGAACCACTTGGAGCCCGCACTCCAAGTCAGCTCATGGCTCATTTGTTGAGCCAATTAGGGTCAGCGCCGTCCGACACTGAGGCCCTTCTCATCCGAGAGCTCTTCCTGAAGAAGTTGCCGGCAGATGCCCAGGGGATACTGGCGGTTACTTCTCCTTCTACACCCCTTCAGGAGGTTGCTGCTATCGCGGATAGGATCCTCCGCACTTTCCATCCTTCCCAGGTTTCTATTTCCTCTGCGACTTCTTCTGCACCTCCTGCTGTCTCTTTACCTCTTGCTCAAACTTTCACACCTTCTACTGTCGCTTCTGCTTCTACACTTCCTTCTTCAGGTCTGGCACAGGACCTTACACACTCGCGTGGCTTGTTTGGAGTCCAAGATGGATGCACTTCCAAACCTCTCTCAACGCTCTCATTATTTCCATCGCTTCTTCTAACCGCTCTCGCTCTTCTACCCCTTCTGCTCGTCCAGGTGCTCCTCACGGTCGTGCTCCATCTCCTTCTCGCAGAAGGGACTCTCCTTTGTGCTTTTATCATAGCACATTCGGGGATCGCGCTCTTAAGTGCAATAAGCCTTGCACTTACCAGGGAAACCTTCCGGCCAGTCAGTGATAGCTGTAGCTGACACTGGCCTTACTTCCCACCCTTCACAGCAACGCCTTCTTCGGATTTTTGACCCTTTATCAGGTCTCAATTATCTTGTCGATACAGGAGCCGAACTTTCCCTCCTGCCGAAGGCTTACACTTCTATTTCTTCTTCCACCTCTTTCCTTGGTCCTTCTTTGTTTGCAGCCAATGGCTCTGCCATTGCGACGCATGGCGAAAAAAGTTTAACCTTGGATTTAGGTCTTCCGACGGTGTTTCCGTTGGATCTTCACAATTGCTGAGGTCTCCCAACCCATTCTAGGGGCAGATTTCCTGTCCCACTTCGGGTTAGTTGTGGATCTGCGCCACAGGCGCTTGATCGACAACTGCACTTCCCTCTCTGCTCAGGGATGTTTATTTTCGACTCCACACTTCAGCATTTCTTCGGTGTTACCTTCTTCACCTTCTACTTCTTCTGAGTTTTCTACCATGCTTTCTCAGGATTTTCCCTCACTCCTTAAGCCTTGCTCTTCAGAAGCCCCGGTCAAGCACAATGTGCAGCACCACATTGAGACCTCAGGCTCCCCTGTTTTCGCTCGTCCTCGAAGGCTCGCTCCTGAGAGGCTTAAGGTTGCTCGTGCTGAGTTTGACCACATGCTTGAACTCGGCATTATTCGCCCTTCAAAATCAGCATGGTCCTCTCCTCTTCATTTGGTTCCCAAGGCTACTCCAGGTGACTGGAGGCCCTTGTGGGGACTATCGTGCCCTGAATGCTGCGACTGTGCCTGACAGATACTCTCTGCCACACATTCAGGACTTTCACCTCCCATCTGCACGGCTGTAACATATTCTCCAAAGTGGATTTGGTTCGCGCTTACCATCAGATTCCTGTGGCCCCGGAGGATATTCCTAAAACAGCCATCACTACTCCCTTCGGGTTGTTTGAGTATACCCGCATGCCCTACGGCCTCAGGAACGCGGCACAGACCTTCCAGCGCTTTATGGACTCTGTGCTCCGCGGTCTTCCTTTCTGCTGGGCATATCCTCGACGACCTCCTCATTGCCAGCTCCTCTCCTGAGCTCCACAAGTCTCACCTGCAGGCTGTTTTCACCAGGCTGCAGGAATTTGGCATCAGGGTGAACCCTGACAAGTGTGTCTTAGGTGTTCCATCACTTACCTTCTTAGGGACACACTATTTCACCTTCAGGAGTTCTTCCCCTTCAGGATAAGGTTTCTGCCATTCGACAGTTCCCTCTTCCTGAAACACAGCGTCAACTTCGACAATTTCTTGGCATGATAACCTTTTATCATCGTTTCATTCCTTCGGCTGCAGCTCTCCTTACACCTCTTACTTCTCTGCTGAAGGGGAAAAAGAGGGGTCAATCTACCAAGGTCACTTGGTCGGATGCTGCTCGGCAGGCTTTCTTCTGACGCAAAGTCTGCTCTCGGCTGAAGCTACTCTTCTCGTCTTTCCACAGGAGTCTGCTCCCACTCGCCTTCAGGTAGATGCTTCCGATTTTGCCGTCGGGGGTGTCCTGCAGCAATACCAGAATGAGATGTGGGTGCCTCTTGCTTTCTTTTCTAAAAAACTTCAACCTGCTGAGACACGGTACAGTGCCTTCAGTAGGGAACTTTTGGCCATGTATTTGGCTACCAAACACTTCCGCTATTTTCTCGAGGGACGTTCCTTTCACATTCTGACTGATCATAAGCCTCTCATCTTCGCTATGCAGTCTCGAAATGAACGTCATTCTCCTCGAGAAGCGCGCCATCTGGAATATGTCTCTCAGTTCACCACTGACATCCGGCATATTCACGGCATCGACAACCACACTGCTGATGCTCTCTCTCGGATAGAGATTAACGCAAGTTCTTCTCTATCCCCGGTAGATTTCGAGGGCATGGCAGCTGCACAGGAGTCAGAGGACATCTCTCTTCCTGATTTTACTTCTCTTTCTCTTCAATCTCTTCACCTGCCTGGTATTGCTCGACCACTCGTCTGTGATACTTCTACAGGTTCTCCTCGACCATTGGTCCCTTCCTCCTTCAGGAAACAGGTCTTCCACTCATTGCATGACCTCGCCCATCCAGGGATTTCGGCCACACAGAAGCTGGTTGCTTCACGTTTTGTATGGCCGAACATGCAGAGTGATCTCAAGACTTGGGCACGCGCTTGCCTCTCCTGCCAGAGGACCAAGGTCCATCGTCACACCAAGGCTCCCCTTGGTGAGTTTCTGCCTCCAGGTGAGCGCTTTCAACATGTTCACGTTGACCTGGTCGGTCCTATTCCTCCCTCAGATGGTTGCTCTTACCTTCTCACCTGCGTCGACCGTTTCACTCGCTGGCCGGAGGCTATTCCTATTCCCAACATAACTGCAGAAACAGTTGCTAAGGCCTTCTTAGCTCACTGGGTCTCTCGTTATGGTGTGCCGGAGACAATCACAACTGACCAGGGTCGTCAGTTCGAGTCATTTCTTTGGCGTGATTTTATGTCTCTTCTCGGCACTTCTCGCATTCGAACTTCTGCTTACCATCCTGCTGCTAATGGTATGGTGGAGCGCTTTCATCGTCAGCTCAAGGCTTCTCTGGCTGCTCATCCTCGCTCGGAACATTGGACTGAGGCACTGCCTTTCGTACTCCTCGGGATTCGCTCTGCGATGAAAGAGGACCTCCAGTGTACTTCTGGCCGAATTGGTTTACGGTTCTCCTCTTCGTCTTCCAGGGGAATTTTTTGACCCTTCGGTTTCTCCTACGTCTTCCGACCCTTACACTTATCTCTCTCGCCTCCGTCAGTGTTCTGCTTCGTGGAAACCTTCTGTTCCACGCCCTCACACTTCCATACACTCTTTCATTCCGAAAGACCTCGCAACATGTACACATGTTTTCGTACGCCTCGACGCTCATCGAGCTCCGCTGCAAGCTCGATATTTGGGGCCTTACAAGGTTTTAAGTCGTCGGGAGAAAACCTTCCTTCTTCAGCTCCCTTGTCGGACGGAAGTTTTCTCTGTTGATAGGCTTAAACCTGCATTTTTCGAATCTTCCCCGGATCCTCCGGATGATTTTGAAGAGTCTCCTCTTCTCATTCCTGTCGCGCTTCCAACACCACTTGTGCCAGATCGCCCTTTCCTCTCCTTACTCTTCCTACTCCTCCTTCTTCTTCTACCGACTCACCTCCACCACCAGCTCCGCCTGCACCGCCTACCTCTCAGCGTTCTTCTGGTTCTCCCTCTTCTTCAACTAGTGGAACCGCTCTTGGTCCACCTATTCTTCGCACTACAAAGAGTGGCAGAACGGTCCGACTTCCTCTTCGTTTTCGTCTCTAGCCGTAGCCATCTTTGGGAGGGAGTTCTGTGGCCGGAGCTCTCCACGTTTTTCATCTACTGTGATTTTTATACTGTGGCTTTTTCGTACAGTATTTCTTCCTGCTCGAGTAGAGAGCAATATAACTTTTCAAACGGTGTGACGTTCTCTTATGGTGCATTTATAAACTTTTTTGTTATCTTTTTTCATCAACGACCTGTTACCACTGTACGATATTCAGACAACATTGTTTTCTTCTTCCATCTGCAGTGACGTTATTCACAGGTAGGCAACATTTATAATAGCCTAAATTTTCTATCTTTTTGTTATTCGTGTTTACTAGGCCGCGATACGTTAGGCCTCAGTTTATATTTTTTCTCCTATTCTATGTACCCTATTCCTTTTTCTACAGGCTCTTGCCTCACAATCCTTATCATCACAGCTACAGTGATAGTGCACGGCATTTACTGTCCCAGCTTCTCTGAATCTACTTTTGTTGGCACCAGCTTATTTAGCAGCTTCCCACTAGGTAAGAGTTGGCATGAAGGAATACTTTTATAATGGTTATTATTATTATTATTATTATATATATATATATTATTATTATTATATATATATATATATATATATATATATACTATATATATATATATATATATATATATATATTATATATATATATATTCTGTGCAATTACCATTGGTAATCATTCATTATCTATCTCCTGCTAATGATCATGATGCACAGGCTTGCATTGCTGCGGGGCAGTGTCAGGTGTGTGGATCATGGCATTACTGGGAGATATCACTAGTTGTATTTATGTTATAATTGCAGCTAGGGTTCTTGTTCTGGAACTTCTTGTTCTTATTGTTGTGCTACTGCCAGAGCCAAATCATTTATTTTTGTTAATAAAAGAATACCCACAAGCCTTCTTGTACTCATTCTCCAAACAACCTCAAACAAGTGGCCCTTGTGTGGCAACCATAATATATTAGTGATGGCATAAGCATTCGCATCCTCATCAAAACTGACATCCGCATTTGTACTTTGGAAAATTCAACATCCGCACTTTCGAAAACTCAACATCGCATTCGCGCTTGACGAAAATTCTATATCCGCATTTGCAAAAGAGAAAATGTAACATCCATCACTATATATATATATATATATATATATATATATATATATATATATATATATATATATATATATATATATATATATATATATATATATATATATATTCAGTTAACGTCGCTCCACATTGTGTTTCTGTACAAGTAATAGTATTCTTCAAATTTGAGCGTGAATAATTGACATTAACCCGCGGCGGCTTTCAATTAAAGTCTGTTGAAATGCAAATGAAAATCCAAAAACTTTTCTGGTACCCGTCTGTAGGCCTCTTTCCTTTCATTATTTAAATAATATTTCCACAACATATACTACCTTCCAAAAAAAGGGAACTAACGTCAAGAGCTTAAATATAAAATTTACATGTGCTTATTGTGAAAAGACTGTTGCCTTTAAAACCAATGTATTTGGTAAATATTACCAAGTCTCAATAAAGGATTCAATACTTTTATTAAGAAAATTGCTTAAACATACTTGAATGATACTAATTGAAAGGTTTCTGTAGCACAGGTAATGTTGTTTTTGGATACTTCCTTCGGTAATCTTGAACAGCATGGAAAGTATTTTTAAAGCAAATAATAATTGTTAAATTTCACCTAAAATATAGTGTAAATATTTTCGAGATTATTTCAAAAGCATAATTAAATAACAAAAAAAAAAAAAAAAAAAAAAAAACCTATCTTGAAAAGAAATTGCTTCTGGTCTTCATCTTTGGTTATTTTGTCATTTAAAATTCTTGCATTAGCTTTATTCCTCTTTCAGCTGGGCCGTTAATAACTTTCAATTGTTCTATTATTTTGTTCCCTTTCTTATAATCCTCTAAATTATTCTATTCTTTTGGATGTTTTTTTAAAAATTTGGTGGAAATGTTGAATCTTTCAAAGAAACGTAGTGAATTCTTACTTAGCAATTATATTATTATATGATTATCATTATCTTTATAAAATTTATCATCATCACCTTTTCTTAAAATTAATTTCTTTGACATTTCTTCATAGTTTACTTCGCTTTCATTGTTCTTTAATGCTATAATTTTAGCAGCCATTTCAATTCTGTCTTCATTATTGATTCTGTTATCGCATAAGGCAAAACATGCACATTCCTCTTTTAGATAATATAAGTGATTTATAAATTTTGAGATGGCAGCATCAATTATTATTTTATCAGTATTTTTATAATTGCGTAAGTCCCTCAAAAAATTAATGTTATTTAGAGGTGCTCGAGCAGCATCTGAACATTTGAACTAATACACTGCATAACATTTTACTATAAATATGTTTAGCTGCAACAGTGATGATTCTTCATTAATAGTTATATGAAATTCATTTCTAAATAGGTAAATTTTTAAGTTATAAATGGCCTTAGCCATCCATGGTGCTAAATGGTATGCACCTGGCTTCCTAAATTTTATTCTCCCCTAGTGGAATTTCACCTAAGAATACAATTACTAGCCAGAAACTCTATAATTATCTCTAGTGAATGACATTAACAATGCCGAATGTACAAATGTTACATGTACTTTATCTTTAAAAATTTCTTTTACATCAGTCCTAATAATAACGGGAACGAAATGCTTAATATTAAATTTCAGTTCATTTTGGTCCTGAAATTGTTATTTTACATTTAGAAAAACTTTCTCTCAAGATAATCTCTGATATATGATGCCGACAACCCAAAAAAAAAATATTGCATTCAATTTTATTTTCTAATTGCGAACAGACTCCTTTTAGTCTACCAATATTTGATGGAGTCATGTTGAATACAAATGATTGAACCTTGTCTGTTAATGCCTAATTCTCTAATGTTTCATAAACATTTTCAGCTATTTCTTTTCCTGTTTCTTCTGGTAAATTCGGAACAGATAATAACTGTTCTATATCTGGAGCTGTTGCAATGATTGCTAATCTATCACATGATATTCTAATATCAGAAAACAATTTTGTGTTCCAGTGAATTGTTACAGAACTTGCATTTATTAAACATGTAGAAATGTCTTTCTTTATCTTTTCACTATACGACTAACGATACTTTTCTCTAATTTTCGGAATGGAAGTGTGATTAATAATTTATTCAGAAGAATCTAAGGAGACAGCATGTAGAAAAGATGACAATAAATGAACTGCATCTCTTTCATTGATTTTGCATTTGTCTAAAGTTGCCGCCAATCCAGGAGTTAAAATTTCTTTTCATGCTCTTTTTTTCTTCGAAGGAATGATAACTTTAGATGTTCTGGTTTCTTCATCTGTTATCCAATCATGACTGGAACTTGGATGATGGGGAATCTGTAAATATCAGAGTTTCTGAAAAATTCCAATTAAATTTAATATTTTGTTACAAAAGTTGGCATCAACAAATATTATAGTAAAAACAGTGAAATCTTACCTGATGATCTTAATTCAGAAATATTTTGTCTTCGTTCTTCTTCCTGATTTTGACGATCAGATTTTCTTTTTTCTTTATTAGTTTGCTTCACATCAACTAACATTTAACCTGGAAGTTCTTTTTCTCTTTGCTTCAGTTGAAATTGCTTGACTTCATTAATATCTATCATTTGTAGTGCATTTTGATGTGCAATATCAAATACATCACCTAAACTTTAAACAAAAGTTTTCTTTCCCCAAAAAAATGTTAACTACCTTTATTTTTTTTAAGTAACTGACGCCACTCCTCATGAAATTTATAAATTTTTCTTTGCATTTGTATCGTTCTCGTATAGGAATTCTGGCTTTCCACCAAAATATGATACACACATCGATCACAAGGCCTGAACTTTCATCAAGATTTAATTTGGTCACACACATATTATAAAATAAAACTTTTAAGCAGTTTCCTTTTTATGGAAGCTTATTTCCTATTATTTGGTGCTTCATATGACCAAAAAGAAATATTTCTTTTCCAGTCAACATTATAAACATTAAACTTGCAAAAATATCACAACAAATTATTTAGCAAGTTAACTTTGAAGTTTTAGAAACCACAATTTCACATCCAAACAATAACCTGGTTCTTGCTTAAACTAACATTGTATTAATCAGTTTGAACCCGTTTCTTTTCATTTATTACACTTCTCAAGCTATTTCTACAGTCTGTGATAATGCTTTCCATCAAAGGGTATTGACAAATAAAATTTTATGAGTATTATCAGTTTAAACTATATCAGTTGCTTTACATATGAGATAAATCTGAAATAGCTTTAAAAAAGAAAAAATGATAAGTTTAGAAAGAAACCGACAAAAGGTTTTTCAATATATCTTCTACATAACTTCTGGAAAAGACTTTGAGATTTTCACTATTTTTTTGATTTTTATTTATAATTAAATAAAAAGACCCAAAATATGAAGTTTGTAATTATTATTCAATTTGACTAAAAATTTGCATGTGTTGGAACAAAATAGTGGGGAGCACTCATCAACAATATATATATAATTTTTAGAGGGGATTCTTATATGGGACAATATTTATTTACATCACTTAAAATGTTCATTTTGTTTACATAATCACTTCTATTAAGCAAAACTATACCAATGCCTTTATCAGGCTTACAACACAACAATTATTCTTTTTACCTAGGTTTTTTGAAGCTTCCAGATCATCTTTCTTAAAAAATGAGAATCAATTCTTGTTCTTTTTTCACTTCAACAAACAAATTATGAGCTAAGCCCTGAGACCTTTTCCTTGACTCTTCAAGTTTGAGGGAGTTAACCCGAGTAAAAGTTTGAAGTTTAATCATCATCAACTCAAATGCCCAAAAATACTTGTTAAACGAAGGCTTAAAACAAGGGAGATGAAAATTAAAACCAAGAGTTAATAAAAACTTTTCTCTTTCTGATAGAATGTAATCTGAGAAACTAGATACAACATTAGCAGAATTTAAGAAATTAGGTTGATCTACAACTAAATTAACAAAAAAAATTTTTTTTTTTTTTTTTTTTTATCATGAACAGTTCTAACATTTCTTGTAAGCTCCCAAATTTTTTCCAATAAAAGCTTTCATAAAAAATGCATCAAAAAGACAAAATACAGAACATCATGAATTAAAACAAGACTTACATTCTTTTCTTCAACCTTCCTTGCTTTGAAATTAACTTCTAAACAAAGTACATCATTTGCAGCAGACAAGTAAAATTCTGATTGGCACAGCGACTTCCAATGAAGATTAAAATGAATAAAGTTAGGAATAGCATTGCATAACTCAGCACAAAAGAAACTCTAGATTCAGTTCAGTTTTAAGTAATTTTCTTTTCAGTAATTCCAACCGACAAAAGGTTTTTTAATATATCTTCTCCATAACTTCTGGACAGACTGAGATTTTCACTATTTTTTGATTTTTATTTATAAATAAATAAAAAGACCCAAAATATGAAGTTTGTAATGATAACTATTTATAGGTTTTAATTTCTAATATGTTATTAATGTTCTTTTTCTTTTTTTAATTTACAAAAATTTATTTTTCTGAAAAGATACAATCACTGGTGCAAAGTAAACAGTTTCCCTTGCCAAAAATTGTTTAAGATTCATTTGATATCCTCAAACAGAATATCCTTTTATGATTTTGAGGGAGTGTGCTTCTGAGTTGGGGCCTGTCCTCATTCAACTCTACTCTCTTTGCCTTAATACTAATACTTTTCCTCGATGCTGGTCGCGTGCATATGTTCAGCTAATCCCGAAGAAAGGTCGCTGCTCTGATCGCTCTAGCTATCGTCATATAGCTAACTAATGCATTGTGTAGAAATTTTAAAACTCATTTTCTGGGTCATATGGAGTCTCATTCCCTACTCTAAAATCATCATAATGCTTTCGTCGCTCGAGGTCTACCGGTGATATATTTTCCTTTATCTATGATTTATGGTCTTTTGCCCTTAGGGACTACTGGGAGTCTTCAGTGCTGGTGCTTGATATATTCAGAGCTTTTGACTGGGTATAGCACGCGCCACTGCTCCCTAAGCTCTCATTTGGGGCTTCCTCCTTCTCTTTACTTACTAATGTCTAGTTTTCTCTCAGATTTTTATTCCATATCGGAACTCGTCGATGGAGAGACCTCTTCCAACTTTCTTGTCAACTGTGGTGTTCCTCAGAGTTCTGTTTTATCTTCAATTTTATTCTTACTACTTTTCATTAACGGTCTTCTCAACTGCATCTCCAATTATATTCACTCTTATGACGATGACTCAACTCTCCAATCTTCTACTCATTTCAAATCTGCTCCTTCTTTTGCTTCTTAAGGTAGACTCAAGGCTAAAAGACTAATAAAGTGTCCTCTACTTTTAAACTCTCTTAATCCTCTAACTCTGCGACGTGACATTGGCTCATTCCTCTTTTTTATAGGTATAACGGCAGGTGTTCGAGGGAACTGACCTCTCACATTCCACCACCATTGTGGCGCCCACGTAGCACAAAGGGTGCTTTGCTTTTGCACTAATTTTGTGTGAATATTGGAACCCTCAAACTTGCTCGTCGTGGAGCTTCCTTTCCAGCATCTTTCCTTTCCTATGGAACTCTCTACCATCAACTATTTTTCCTCCTGCATTCAATCTTCTTTTTTTAGAGGCCTCTATCTGCATGCACCTGAGAAATTTACGTTACGTTCGTATTTGGGTGGGTTTTCTTTTACCTTTGCTTTACATTTCTGTCTCCTCTTTGAAAAGGGCTCTGCCCGTGAATGGTGGTAACTGTAATATAAATATATATATATATATATATATATATATATATATATATATATATATATATATATATATATATATATATATATATATATATATATATATATATATATATATATATATATATATATATGGAGTTGCTTTGAACATCTGGAGTGGTCCCACTCATAAAACTCTCCTAGATAAGGTGAAGTCTAGGGCTTTCAGTCTCATCAACTCTCCTACTATCCCTTTCCAATCTCTTTCTTCCCATCGAATTGTTGCGTCACTCTCTTTTTACTATCGCTATTACAACGGACACTGCTCTTCTGAACTCTCTCGTTGCATACCTCCTCCATTGAGAAGAGCTCGTGCGATACGCCTTTCTGCACAGTCCCATCATTTTTCTGTCCAACTCTCTGACACCAGATTTAACCGCTATGCTCAATCTTACATATACTCTACGGGTAAAATCTGGAACACACTCCCTTTATCTGTTTTCCCAACTTCCTTTGACTTGCATACTTTCAAACACCGTGTATCTGGACATGTTGGACTCCTTCAGTCAAGACAGGATTTTTCCAGCTCTGATGGAATTTGGTAGGCCTACGGCCTTTGCCCACCAGAGCATATTATAATATATTATAATATATTATATATATATATATATATATATATATATATATATATATATATATATATATATATATATATATATATATATATATATATATATATATATATATATATATATATATGTAACTTCAATCCATTAATTTAAACCAATGCAACTAAAAATAACTTAGGGGTTACAGTTACCTTCTACAACGTAAAATTAAATAAACTTAATCTAGCTCCCTTGATCTGATAAGATATACTTTAATAAGGCTCTTATAATCTTATTTCTTTTACCCTAGATTCTTTAAACTTCTATGCAAAATATTTATTATTATTAATAATAATAATAATAATAATAATAATAATAATAATAATAATAATAATAACAATAACTTACTTTAAATCCTCTAAGGTCTTTAGGCAAATCTAATAAACTCAGATTATGAACCATTAACATGTAACCTCCTGTTGTACAAATGATAAGTTTATTAAAATCTGGAGTAAATTTAATTCTCATAAGACCTTGCATTTTAAAAAGTTCAGTATATTGTCCATTTTCTTCTGAGTACCTGGAAATAACATGAGTATTTAAATGACGAGTGCAGTAATAAAAGACTAATGTGCTATGACTAATAATCTGGATTAGTTAATTAGGAATATTAAAAATATTCCTGACCATCCTTATCAATCTTTGAACACTTGTAACTTGCTTCAATACCAGACACTTCAGCTAAAAATAAGCCAACATCGCACCTACTAGCAGACTTGATCACAATCTTATAGCTAAAAATAAGCTCAACATCGCACCTACTAGCAGACTTGATCACAATCTTATAGAGCTCTTAATTCTAATGCTTCTCTCCCTCATAACTTTTATTTTAATCTAGTTAATTGGAAGATCTGTATAATTTCACTAAACCCAAAAATTTATTGCACTTGCTAAAACATCTCTAACATTTTATCCTCTCATTCATTCTGATATATTTATCGCTAATATTCCTTAATCAAAGCAAACTCCAACTTTCATCTAATTCAACGAGTAACAGCTCTGGCAATCCTCATTTTCCTCCTCTTCTCTCAGAAATTCCATGCTTTACCCAAGATTACAAATGATCTAATGTAGGGGTTCTTAATCTGGGGGGCGTGGCCTTCAGGAAAGGTGTGGCATTCCTCTCATTAATTTGTGCAATAAAAATAACATATAATTATAGAACAACATTGAAGTTGAACAGTTAATCCAATACTTGAAATGCTGGCTGCTGCCGAGTATATTTTTCTCATTTCAGATTGCATGGAGTATTCGCTGAAGAATAGACTTAACTGCTTGCTTGCTTTGCCTGTTATGATGTTATGCTTTTTCATTATAAGCCGTGCTTGGAATCCATAATATTAATGTGCATGTGCTGGTGTCCCTGGATGGAGGGCATGAAGGGGGATTGATGTTAACGTGTTTATATTCTTAGGTGCGTTAATGTTATTCTCCATGTTAAATTTATTTAGTTTTATTATTTATTGAATTCGCTTTTGAGTTAATGGTAAAATCTTATGAGCTATTGTTCCCATTTCAAGAGATAAATAAAAAAAAAACAGGTTATTTTTTGCATCCAGTTTGATAACACAGTATTCTCGTTATACACTTCCAAGGGTAGGTTTACAATTCTGGTTTATTAATCTATAATGTATTAAGATCATTTAAATTAATATGAGACATTGTGGTAATATTTATATTTCTCACAGGTGACAGTCCAGGGTCTTATCCTATTGCCAAGTTCAGGAGACTTATTCCTAGTACCAATACAGAGTATTGTGCTTATTCCTAACAGATGGTATCATTCTTTGTATCCCGAATACAACGCAACATATTCTGTGAGAATTGACTTAGCACTTGATTTTTGGAGAAATAATATGGGATCATTTTCTGGCTGTAAACTTAATCTCTATCTCACAGTCCGTGCTGACCTATATAAACTAGTTCACGGTTGTGGATGTATATTCATTACTGGAAAAGTTCCGGTCTCGCCAGGTTATTCTACTAAAATATACGAGTGATATAAAGATAAGTTAAAACTCGTCTCTTAACCAATAGTGACTTTACTAGGTATAATATTAATTAATTATAATTATTATAATATTCTTATGTTCTGAATTCGAGTGTAGTAATTATTATATTATTATTATTATTATATATTATATATATATATATATATATATATATATATATATATATATATATATATATATATATATATATATATATATATATATATATATATATATTATTTATACTACCATTCATTGTCATTGTTGAGTAATCTATATTTTTCTATATTTAGTGAATTATAAAATTTTATACATTTTTGCTCAATGTTTCATTTAGTAGCTTAGTCTCCTAAATTGCACAATTCAGGGTATCCAGCCATATTGAACCCGAGTGGTTTTTAGTTCTTTTGTGCAAACCGAGGTGAGTGGGCACTCACTGGTCTCCTTAGTTGTCCATCTCTCTCTGACCGTCTAAGGTCGATTGAGTTTTTCTGTTCAGCTAGGGGCGAGTGTCGTCTATCCACTTGCCTCAACAATATATATATATATACCCAGCTGTTAGTATGGACGTGTGAGAGTGGGGGGGGGGGGGCGTGATCTCATACAATAGTATAAAAAGAGTGCATGAAACTAAAAAGACTGAGAACCCCTGATCTAATGCATGGGATTCTTACATCTATGAAAGTGATGAACTTGACATTTTTTATGCTTTTGACAGGAAATGCATGCGTCACTATTTTCAAAGTCCATTCCTTTGAGTTTTCTCTCTAAATTTGTTTTCTAATGTCTATTATTCTTTCAAATCTTTCCAAATCAATCGACTCTTATCAAGGGTAACTACTTTTTTATCCCTTGATAATAAAAGTGTTCCTCATGGTTTTGCTTCATCTACTATACAACCATTATCCCATTCTTTTATTAATGATATTCAAATTTACTCTTCTTTGAGTAGGCCTTCCCATGTTCATTATTCTACACTATATTCAAGACTTCTACCTTTTCTTATATAATAATATAAAAATAGAAGTGGAATCACCTCAATTTTAACTCTTTTAAATCTCAACTTCCATGAATTTTTGTTTCAAAAACATCTTCTGGCTTTCTGTACCTTTGGACAGTTTTTCTATAGTCTCACCTGCAAACAACATAAATAAAAATATTGTTTCGAAAACCAAATATAATTTGTTAAAGGAACTTCAGGAAAATTCTTTAAACTGTTTAGGTTGCAAGATTTTTCTCTCCCGCTCACAATCATACGAGTTTTTCCAACCTTGTTTGAAGCCTCGATCTCAAATACAGAAGGAAGGGCTCTAGTTTTAATCATCTTTTGGATAAGGTAGTGTCCAAAGATAAAGAACCTATAAACTGTTATTTACTTGAGAACTACCTTGAAAGTATTTTTTAATTAGACTGTGGTGCTGTTACTTTTAATACAATGGCAGTTACTTAAGTTGAAAGATCACACGCATTCCACTTCCTTTAAGATTCAATTGAAACACAAGATGTCAAACACCTTCACATGAATTATACAAGGGTATTTGAAAATTTTTGATTATTCATTGCAATATCTCTTCCTCTATAACCACCCTTGCTCTTTGGAATATTTAATGCTAATCTCTAATGTGATATTTCCTACCGAAATTAATATCTCTCACTTAAAAGCTTGGTATGAAAGGTAAATATATTAGTAAAGGAGTTAGGAGAAAGAAGTAAGTTTTTATTTTTACATCTCCTTTGGTGGGCGGGAGTCATACCAGTTTACATCAGAATTTGGAAATTTTATGTAAGGATCAAATAAAAGACTTACATGTCCAGATACATGGCATTTTAAGGTGTGTTTTAAACTTAATCAGTAAAGTACATGTAAGACTGAGCATAGAAATTAAGTCTGGGATCAAAAAGTTAGAAAGAGAAAGGATGAGACCACGTAGACAGGCATGGTGCACATGCTCTTCTCAATGGATAAGGTATGCGAATGGGGGAGTTCAGAAGAGCTGTGTCCATTGTGATAACAACAATATAGAAAAAGTTAGACAGCAATTCAATGAACAGAAAGATATTGAAGAGTTAATGAGAATAAAATTGTTGATAAGATGAAAAGTTTTAGACTCCACCTTTTCAAGGAGAGCTGTGTGAGTAGAACCACCCCAATGTGTGAGGCATATCCATAGTGTGTGAAAAAACACTCCTATAGAAGTGAGCAATTGGGGTAGTGTGAAGAAATTCTAACGGTTCCTCAGAATACACAACCTCTTAGAAGCTTATTTAAAAAGCAATAATGTCATTCTTCCAAGAAAGATCCCAACAAAGGAAACACCAAGAACATTATGTCCAAAAGAAGATTTGATTTGTTTTCAAAGTAGATGTCATAGTTGTGCAAAGATTAAGTTGAGTAGAAAGATGAAAAAACTGAGTTTCTGAGGCATTGAAAACCATGGTTTCTCTGCCTCAAACAGAAATTCAAGAACAATCAGAGGTTTTGTTGCTCCAAGGACACCGTCCTAGCATCAATTAATTGCTGTTGGGTGAGATATCTTTCAAAGTCAAAGGCATCATAATGAAGGATGGGGTTGTCAACATAGTTGGAGAGAAGAGAAAGATCACCAATAGTGTGTTACTTACAAAAGTCATACCGACGATCACAGATAAGATCAGATGAATTGATGTTTCCAAATATTTCTGTTAAGGATAGATTTAAAAACTTTAGAAAGAATGGATGTTTAAGAAATTGGGATTCTCTTTTTTTGGCATTGGCTGAATGAGTACACATTTCAGTTGGAAGGGAAGGTCAAAGTAGTAAGGCAGAAGAAATAGTTTTCCAAATCAGAGTGTAAGCTCAGATGTCTTCTTAGAGTAGAAATAACATCTTTATAAGAAATTACATTGTTAGGCATAATTAAGTTGGGGTGGGGAAAGGAATAGCTCTAAAATCATCTAAGGTGAGATTAAAGGAAAAGGTTTGAATGAAGATTTAGCTTAGCAGAAGGCAAAACAGATGCTGTACCATCGGATAATACTAGTGGAGGGGAAGAGAAAGAATTAGTGTTAGTATAATTTTTTCATTTTTATTTATCTTTTTTGTGAAATGCCAAAAATGATTATTGCATTTTTAAGGGAGAAATGAGTATTGTGTTAAAGAGAATAGATTTTACACAATTTCAGGTTAAAATATACGTTTCACAAGTTTCTAGAATTTGAAGATGATGGTAATTCTTGAAGATGGCATCCTGGCATTCCTACAATAAATAGATAAATAGAAAGAAAACAGAGTTAAACCAAGGTTTATCAGGTTCAGATCAAGGAAAAGAATTTGAAATGAATGCATACATGTCAGAATTATCTGTTATAAGCTCTGTGCAAGCTGTAGAAAAATGACTGAAAATTTGACCAGTTTGTGATACTGAAATGTCAAAAATGTTTTTCTTGCGAAAGACTTGAAATGGCAGAAGAGGGTACAGAGATAAGAAGGTAGTCAAAGGAAAAGTTTAATAGCATGAGAGGTAGAATAAAGTTCAGAGAAGGTCTGGAATATTGGGTTCATCCTCAAAGTGATAAGATGAAGCAAATCTGCTTATTTTGGATAGAGAAATGGAAAGCAAGTTGATCAGTTGCATCCTGAGAAGAAGAAGAAAGCAAGTGGCTGACTTGAACATTAATATCACCTGAAATAATAATTTCAGTAAAGGAAGAGAGAATGTGTTCTATTTATGAGTTTAGATAGTCAAAGAATTTAGGATAATCAGTGGAGTTAGGCAATAAACAAATGAATTTAGTCGTAGATTGGTAAGACTCTGAGTCACAAGGTGAAAACTTTAGACTGCAAATTATGGAGACAAAAACAAACATTGTTGGCATATATTGACAGCAATCTCTTTGGGCTAAAAAATAATTGGGGATATACAGTAAGAGGGAACAAAGAAGAGTTTACTGTCAACACTAAAGCACCTGAGTTTCAGTTAAGATAAAGTGAGGTATGGAAGTGGAGAGGTGGTGTTAAAAAAAAAAAAAAGGTGGAAATTAGGAGAACTTTGTCTGGAAGCAATCCCTCCAAGCATCTCCGAGACAGGTTTATGTCTCAACATTAAATATTTAAAAAAAAAAATGTTTTTATGCTTGTAAGTCTGTTGGGATATGTGAAGAAAGGGGAGGGATGTGAAAGTGAGAGGCTCTCAAAGATAGAGGATATGATAGAGATACCCTCCGACAATATGAAACCAGAAAAGTAAGAATTAGAGGACAACAGAGTGAAGAGGAAAGCCCAAGACAAACCTAAAATTCTGTGGCTGTGGATAATGCCTAATGACAGGTACATAAATGTTTTGGAAGACCATATTTTCTCCATTTACAGAACCAAACCTATTCTACTGGAAAGGTAGAGCAAAAAAACTAATGAAAATTATGCATAGTTATTTAGATGATATTTGCTATTAGGTGTGAGGTGGATGGCAAATTTGCTAGATAACTAGATACCGGATATCTGACTAAAATTGCCAGATATTAATTTAAATTCACATTAATTGATAATTTTAAATAGGATATATATATATATATATATATATATATATATATATATATATATATATATATATATATATATATATATATATATATATATATATATATATATATATATTATATATATATATTTATATATATATATATATATATATATATTATATATATATATATATATATATATATATATATATATATATATATATATATATATATATATATATATATATATATATATATATATATATATATATATATATATATATATATATATATACATATATATAGATAGATAAAGGTTAAGAAGCTTTATGACCTTCGATATTTGGAAAATATCGATATTCGAAAATATCGATATATCGAGAATCGATATGCCAATTCAAATTTTTTGATATTGGTGTTATTATTATTTAGTTTTCATTTCATGTATGCCTATTATTCTAATTATTATTATTCAGTTTTCTAGCGTACTTAGTTCGACTTTTCATAACCTGAACTACCGAAGTTGCCGTAAAATAGAGGCCTAACCTAACAAGAGCGTTGCCGCGTAAATTTCAAAATATCGATATATAAGTCAGAAAGCTTCTTAACCTAAGCCATATATATATATATATATATATATATATATATATATATATATATATATATATATATATATATATATATATATATATATATATATATATATATATATATATATATATATATATATATATATATATATATATACTAAAAATAATTAATTCAACTTATCAAAATGATAAAATTTGATGTTAGCAATCGACGTTTCGGCCATAGCTTTAGTTATTATCAAGATACTGAAATTTAGAACAAAAGCACTTATTAGACACAAAACTATTATAACAAATCGTGAAGAAGTAATATTTCTAAGAACAAAAATAAAAGTAAAATAAAAATAATAAAACTACAAAATAAAAATGAATAAAAAATAAAAAATAGTAAATAATAAGTAATAAATAAACCTAAGATGAAAATTTATATTTATAAGCTGGACTTATTCTAACACTAAGTAAACAACAGAACTGAATTAAAAAGTTATAACAAATCAAACTTAGAAAAGTTTTGAATGAGAATTGGGTAGTTGGTTAACTGAACAGAAAATATATATATATATATATATATATATATATATATATATATATATATATATATATATATATATATATATATATATATATATATATATATATATATATATATATATATCATCTCACCATCCATTGTTAGGATCACTCCTGTCAGGCGACGAGCCTCTGAAAGGCATTCCGTCCTATTCCGAGGCTCATCATTGGTTTCTTGAGCAGTGTGTCTTTTTAAGTAGCCGGCTTGCTAGGCCTGTCGCCACAACCTCCAAATGATGCTGAAGGCACATTATTGAAAGACTTGTTGTAAGTCTTTATGATTCAGATGTCATATTTGATCACGTCCAAAATAATCAATATTCAAGTTGAAATTTGTAAATATTTAATTTTCTTTGTATTAATTCCAATAATAATTTTACTTTTGTTGCTTCACAATTTTTTCTTATTTAAATTAAATTTTACTATTTATCTTAATTTCGAAAAAAAAAAAATAACTATATTAAAATTTTTGTTTATTATTCCTAAACTCATCCTGGCTTGAATATTGATGTTCTCTTCTCACTCACAACCTTCTTCTCTTAATCATGTTTCTTCTGAGAGTTTATTTTTACTCTTCAGATTATTATCTTTCTTCTCTTTCTTGGTGTTTTCCTTCTAAAATCTTACTGTTTCTTCTCTTTTTAACACGTCTTACCCCAATGACATCTGAACCATTATATATATATATATATATATATATATATATATATATATATATATATATATATATATATATATATATATATATATATATATATATATATATATATATATATATATATATATATAATATTCTATTTGTTGTGGGTGTGTGTGAGTGCTATTATGCCTATCTCTATCTGAATAAACAGTTTTCATACAAGTCTGCTTGGTGGCTTTATGCAATTTTATGTCTAAGTATAATGACTGTTTTATATTAAAAAAATAAATAAATAAAAAAAATTATTTTTATTTTTGTTTCCATTTGTTCGTTTTGAATGTATTATGTTTTTACTTGACACTATATATATTATATTTACTTTTAAAATTTTCTTAATTTGTATATGTATCTACCTTCTTCTCCTTCACACGTATTTTTCAATTCAGTTAACCAATTAACTACCCAATTCTTGCTCAAAATTTCTTCACTTTTCTAAGTTTGGTTTGCTATAACTTTTTACTTCAGTTCTATTATTTACTTAGTGTTAGAATTGTCCCGCTTATAAATATATATTTTCATCTCAGATTTATCTATTACTTTTTACTTACTATTCTTTATTTTTTATTCATTTTTACTTTGTATTGTTGTTTTATTAATTTTATTTTTATGTTATATTTCTGTTCTTAGATATATTACTTCTTCACAATTTGTTATAACAATTTTGTGTCTAATAATGTGCTTTTGTTATAAATTTCAGTATCTTGAAAATTTCATATTTTTTTTTACACCTCACCACCACTCACGGGCAAAGCCCATAGCTAAGACAATGGCCTCAATCTTGATTGCTAATATTAAATTTTGTCATTTTGATAAGTTGAATTATTTAAGTTGTTTAATCGTAATGTTGCTTAATTTTTTGCACTTTTATTTTTATTAAACACTAGGCTCAAAAGGAGCATATTCATCTATAATATATATATATATATATATATATATATATATATATATATATATATATATATATATATATATATATATATATATATATATATATATATATATATATATATATATATATTTTTTTTTCTAAATATATATATATATATATATATATATATATATATATATATATATATTTTTTTTTTTTTATGTCTCCTCCGGTGGGCAAAGGCCCAAGGCCTACCAATATCCACCGGAGTTGGGAAGCAATCAGGTTCGGGGTCGCTAATGGCCGACGTGACCCGATACACGGCGTTTAAAAGTGTGCAAGTCAAAGGAAGTTGGGAAAACAGATAAAGGGAGTGTGTTCCAGACTTTACCAGTAGAGTACATGTAAGATTGAGCATAGCGGTTAAGTCTGGGGTCAGAGAGTTGGACAGAGAAAGGATGAGACTGTGTAGAAAGACGTGTCGCACGAGCCCTTCTCAGTGGAGGAGGTATGCGACGTGAGAGTTCAGAAGAGCAATGTCCGTTGTAATAGCGATAGTATAGAGAGAGTGACGCAACAATTCGACGGAAAGAAAGAGATTGGAGAGAGTTAGTAAGAGCAGGAGAGTTGATAAGACGAAAAGCCCTAGACTCCGCCTTTTCAAGATGAGCTGTATGTGTGGACCCACCCCAGATATGCGAGGCGTACTCCATACAGGGGCGAACAACACCCCTATACAGAGCAAGCAACTGGGGTGGCGTAAAAAAACTACGAAGGCGCCACAGAACACCCAACCTCTTAGAAGCTTGTTTAGAGAGAGAAATAATGTGATCTTTCCAAGAAAGATCACGAGAAAAAGAAACACCGAGAATATTGAGAACAGATGAAGGTTTGAGTTGAGTGTTTTCGAAGAAGATGTCATAGTTGTGTGGAAGATTGTGTCGAGTGGAGAGATTAAGGAATTGAGTTTTTGAGGCATTGAAAACAACCATGTTTTCTCTGCCCCAATTTGAAATGAGAGATAGATCAGAGGTCAGTTGCTCCAAGGCATTCCTTCTTGCGTCTAATAACTGCTGTTGGGAGGGACGTCTTTCAAATTGAAAGGAATAATGAAGGGTGGAGTCATCGGCATAGGAGTGTATAGGAGACGAAGTAATAGAGAGAAGATCATTGATGAAAATTAGAAAAAGAGTTGGAGAAAGGACAGATCCTTGAGGAACACCACTATTTATAGATTTATAGGAGGAACGGTGGCCGTCTGCAACAGCTGCTATAGAACGACCAGAAAGGAAATTAGATAGGAGGTCACAGAGAGAAGGATAGATTCCGAAAGAGGGAAGTTTAGAAATCAAAGCTTTGTGCCAGACTCTATCGAAAGCTTTCGATATGTCTAGCGCCACAGCGAAAGATTCACCGAAACCCCGAAGAGCGGAGGACCAAGAGTCAGAAAGTAGGGAAAGAAGATCACCAGTAGAACGTCCTTTACGAAAGCCATACTGGCGATCAGAGATAAGATTGGAAGAATTGAGATGTTTCCCAATCTTCCTGTTAAGGATAGATTCGAAAACTTTAGAAAGAACGGAGGTTAAAGAAATTGGACGATAGTTAGAGGGTTGAGAAGGGTCCCCCTTCTTCGGTACAGGTTGAATGAGAGCACGTTTCCAACAAGAAGGGAAGATCGAAGTAGAAAGGCAAAGACGAAATAGTTTACCAAGGCAGGGTGCAAGCTCAGAAGCACAAGTTTTGAGAACCGCAGGAGGAATACCATCAGGACCATACGCCTTCTTAGTGTTAAGCTCAGAGAGAGCAGAAATGACATCTTTAGAAGAAATTACAATGTTAGACATAAATGAGTTGGAGGGGGTTGTAGGAGGAGGAATAGCTCCGGAATCGTCCAAGGTAGAGTTAGAGGCAAAAGTTTGGGCGAAGAGTTCAGCTTTAGTAGAAGGTAAAATGGCAGTTGTGCCATCAGAAGAGACTAGAGGAGGGAAAGAGGAAGAAGCAAAGTTAGAGTTGACATTTTTTGCGAAATGCCAGAAAGGGCGAGATGAAGAAGAACCAGAAAGATTATTGCATTTGAGGCGGAGAAAAGAGTTTTTGGTATCTCGAAGAATAGATTTTGCACGATTCCGGGATGAAATATAAGTAGCATGAGTTTCAGGAGTTTGAAGACGACGGTAATCTCTGAAGGCAGTATCCCTGCGGCGGATAGCGAGAGAACAAGCAGAGTTAAACCAAGGTTTGTTAGGTTTAGTAGAAGGGAAAGAATATGGAATGTACGCTTCCATGCCAGAGAGAATCACCTCGGTCATACGCTCGGCACACTCCGAGGGACCCCTCCCACGAAAGCAATAATCATTCCATGGGAAATCAGAGAAGTACAACCGCAAGTCTGACCAGTTAGCAGCACCGAAGTGCCACAGACGTCTCCTCGCCGAAGGCGGGGGCCGTTCTTGCGGAAGACTTGAAGAGACAGAACAAGATACGGAGATAAGAAGGTGATCGGATGAACCCAGAGGAGGAAAGAGTTTAACAGTATAAGGAGAAGGATTAGAGGTTAAGAAAAGATCAAGTATGTTGGGTTCATCACCAAGACGGTCAGGGATACGGGTAGGGAGTTGCACCAACTGCTCAAGGTTGTTCTGGATAGAAAAGTTGAGGGCGAGTTCACCGGCTGGAGATTGAGAACTAGAGGAAAGCCATTGGCGGTGGTGAACATTGAAATCACCTAAAATGATGATTTCAGAGAAAGGAGAACCCAACCCATATATATATATATATATATATATATATATATATATATATATATATATATATATATATATATATATATATATATATATATATATATATATATATATATATATGGGTTGGACAAAAAATATGGAAAATGCATGAATTTGTATTTTAATATGGTGTGGGGACACTTTTCACATTCATAACAGCCTGAATTCTTCTAGAAATAGACAAATGTAAGTCCTTCATGGTTCAAAAAGGGATGTTATACAATTTCTCATGCAAAAGTAAAAGAGATTCCAGTAGGGATGCTGGTGGTGGACAGCGCCTCAAACCCTATTCTCCAATGCTGATTACCTGGGTTCTATTATAAAGGTTTGGCGATTGTGGAGACAAGAAAAGACATGAAACCTTATCTGCATGTTCATCAAACCATTGAATGAACTTGGTCACCCAAAATGTGTACATAATCCCTGGCAGTTACAGTATTGTTCATGGTGATAATTAGACCTGCAGAATACCATTATATGACCTGTGGCATAAGGTAGTCCAGATCATATCCTGGAATGTTTTTTTTTTTTTTTTTCACACAAACTCAGCTGGAGGTTGGAAACAGTGTGAAGGTCGATTAATCTGATAAAAGGACTTTTTTTTTTTAAAGTTATCACTGTCACTCACAGGCAGAGCCCTATTTGAGGAGTGTGGGTCTTGCCCAGGGAAATTGAGTTGTATGTTATTTTTGACCAAGTTGATAAGTTACACAGATAATTTTGGTTTTGGATAGGGAAACCCTGCTCCATTACAGCCCAATCAAGTATATTTTTAACCACCGGTGGGCATGGTTTCGAATCCTTGATAGACAGACCTTATCTTTAGGAGCAATTTAGAGAGATTGTGATATTGTATGTGTTGGCTATGCTTTTAAGTTATATGTGAGTATTGAGATTAGCGAAATAATACACCTTGCTGTAAATTGTAATTAATTTATTAATTAACTACAGAAAATCTCCTACAAACAACAATTTTTTTATGTTCATTCAGGTAACAGGATCGGAGATTCGAACATAGATTTGCATACTTTGCAGTACACACGCGAAAGCGAGGGGCGAACCTCCATCCCTTAAGCGAGAGAAAAATTGACTTAACCCACTGAGATACCATTGTTCAGAAGTTCAATTCTTATGAGTGTTACGCCACTCTCTAACATTCATGTCATTTACAAAAGGTGTGTCAATTGCAGTACGCCTATAAATATTAAGCCTATTAAGTTCCTTCCTCACTGTTTTTGACATGGATTTTAAGATTGGCAGTCTGGAACACACTCCCTTTATCTGTTTTCTTAACTTCCCAACGGCCTTTAACAACCAAGATCTGATGTTTCCCAACTCCAGTGGAAATTAGAAGGCCTCTAGCCTTTGCCCACTGGAGGATATGATATATATATATATATATATATATATATATATATATATATATATATATATATATATATATATATATATATATATATATATATATATATATATATATATATATATATATATATATATATATATTGCGAAAAAACTTGAAAATTTTATTTCAAATTTGCAGTTATGAGAAGTTAGTAAATTTTCAAATACATATCTAAATTACTTTAATATGAATAGCCAAAGATTCTGTTCTACAGAAGAGAGCATTTTGTATATTTTAATAAATTGAAAATTTTAGTTCTAAAAATTAAGAATTTTATTTTTACTGGATATCCAGCTGGATGAAAAAAAAAAAAAAAAAAAAAAAAAAAAAAAAAAAAAAAAAAAAAAAAAAAAAGGCCAGATAGCTGGATAGTAACCGAATATCCTGAGAATCCCTATTTACTATATACTAAATAAAAAATTTGAATAAAATTCATGAAGAAATCTGTTTACAAATTAAAGGTGGGTTACATGAAGGAAGGAAATTTTAAGGTAGGAGTAAACAGATTGAAGGAGATTTATTTGGATCAATTTGACAAAATAGAAGGAATGAAGGTACCAGAAAGTAGAGACTATGTAGGAGAAGAAAAAATCTGAATAAGGAAGAAATAGCTGAATATTGCTCTATAGTTGGCAAAATAAAATGAATAGAATAACTCACTAGGTCTAAGTACTACACAAGATAAGTGGAAATTGAAAAACCGTAGTAAAAAGGTAATGATAAGTAATCAAAATCGAAACAAAAATTGAAAGGTATACGAGGATGCATTATTTAGGGGAGATAATGAAGAAGAAAGTCTCAGATGGAGTACATAATTTTCTTTGCTAGATGAGCTAGAAAAGAAATGCTTTGTATGGTAGAAATTCAGAGGGCCAGGAGGATTCCTAAAATCAACAATAGAAGCAGTAGCGCTTGGTCTAGGAGAGGCAATTTAGAGGAATTTTATTTCATTTGGAAAAATTTGGAAAAGATATAGTAGAAAATGATGATTTAGAAAGAAAACATATGACAGATAGGAAAACCTGAGTATGCACTATCAAATCGGAAGTTACATTTCATTTTATGTATTTAAATGACTTCCAAAATTGAAAAAATCCCTCATATTCACAATATGTAGATAACATTGCAATTTTAATATTGGATCGATATACTGACATACCAAACGCAAACTAGCTTAATGTAAGAACAAAATATTTAATCCTTACTCAGCCAATGTCTAAAGAATTATTATGTATTACTTTATCTGCTTAGCATTGTTAAGCAGAATGATTAAAATAAAGGGCTTTTTACTAATTTTTACTAATTAATTTTTATTAATTTTTTTACTAGTTATGTGGTTAGGGTTTCTCTGGGAAATTGCATGTTGAACTCTAGCTGTTAATTCTATAATTACAATATACATACAATATTATATTATATTATAGATAAGATTTTCAAAGCTTATCTATACTGAAATGTCAAGATATCAATGTCATTTCAAATTCGATCACACACAAATGGAGTTGCAAATGAACTAACACAGCTGATTTTTTTTTTTTTTTTACATTTCAAAATTATTTTTTGTGTAAAATGCCAGAAAGAACGTGAGGAACAGGCACCAGAAAGATTATTGCATTTCCTAAAGAGAAAAGAACCTTTAATGTAATGGAAAATAAATTTTTCACAATTTGCATGAGTTTCTGTGGAGTTTGAAGACAATGGTAATTTCTGAAGGCAGCATCTCTGTAGCAAATAGCATAGTTAAACAAAGGTTTATTACTTTTTGTTTTGAGGAAAGAATAAGAAGCGTACGCCTCCATATATATATATATATATATATATATATATATATATATATATATATATATATATATATATATATATATATATATATATATATATATATATATATATATATATATATATATATATATATATATATATATATATAAGTGGTACAGTGGTTAAGTGTTGGACATATTGGCGTAATCATAATTATGGTTCAAGAGGCTGGGAAACCTCTTAACCTTTTTTCCCTTCCCATGTACGGTTGCAGGAATATGAATACTTACTGCAACCGACACCACCCTGCTTCATGCGGTATATGGTGCTGTATATAAAATATATATATATATATATATATATATATATATATATATATATATATATATATATATATATATATATATATATATATATATATATATATATATATATATATATATATATATATATATATAAGACACTTACAAACCTCACTTGCAAGATTGAGATGCGGGCACCACCCAAACCTACAACATTACAAACACGAATTCAAAATAAACCAGGCAGCATCTCCCACCTGTACTAGATGTGGAATGGCCCCGGAGACCGTGAAACACTTTCTATTACGCTGTCCTTCCAACTCTCGCCCCAAACTCTTCTGGGGCATCACTTCTTTGAAGGATCTCTGGACGAGACCGACTGCGGCAGGAAGCTTCATTAGCGAAGTGTGGCCGCCTCAACATGGGGTGGTCAGGGGGTGAGAAGGTAAAAAAAAAGGTATATATATATATATATTTCCAGAGAAAATCGCCTCAGTTATGCATTGCATACACTATGAGGAACTTCTGCTGAAGCACTAATTATTCCAAGAAAAATTAAAGTAGTAAGTTTAAAGAAGTAAGACTGCAAGTCCAACCAGTTAGCTTCACCAAAGTGACAGAAACACTTCCTTGCAGTAGGCAGGGGTCTTTCCTATGAAAGTATATAAGAAATAAAAGAGAATACAGAAATAAGAAGGATCGAAAGAACTCAGAAGTGGAAAGAGTTTAACAGAACAAAGAGAGGAATAAGTTCAGAAAAGGTCAAGAATTTCCAAGGTGATCAGTGTTACAGGTAGGGAGCTTCCCCATCTGCTCAAGGTCATTTTGGATACAGAAATTGCAGGCAATTTCATCAGCATTATTTTGAATCAAAGGAAAGAAACTGGCATTGATGAACACTGAAATCACAAAGAATGATGATGTCAGAAAAAGAAGACAGAATGTGTTCTGTTTTGTAGTTTAAATAAGGGAACAATTTAGAATATTCAGTAAAATTAGGTGATAAATAGACAGAACAGAAGAATTTAATTTTATTATGAGCACCCCCCCAAAAAAAAAAAAATTAAGTAAATAAATAAATAAAATAAAATAAATAAAAATTAAAAATAAGCCACTTTTTGGGGCTTTGCTTTAGAAATTAATGTACAATGTTTTATAAATTACTGTCATATTTAAGCTAGAAACTTATATGCTATCTACTTCATATGAATTCAGTCATGCAAGTTGTTTTCTTGACATTATAACTTTTCTGGTAATAAATTTCCATAAATTCTTTGAATTAGAAGTGAGAGCAATGCAAGTACCCTCCATTGGGCATAAACCAGGGAGTGACAGTATGATCAAGACCATTCCGTTTTACTCCGTTGCCCTTTGGTTGGTTCCTCTTCGCGTTTCACCTCCTTAGAGGGTCTCTAGTGTACCCTCTAGTGGTTTAACTCTGCTTGTTCTCGTACCATTCTCCATAGGGATGATGCCTTCAGGGATTACCGTCGTCTTCAAACTCCAGAAACTCATTCAATTTATATTTCCTCCTGGAATCGTGCAAAATCTATCCTCTGCAACACCAAAAACTCTTTTCTTCGTTGAAATGCAATAATCACTTTGGTTCTTCTTCACGCCCTTCTTGGTATTTTCCAAAAAATGTAACTAATTTTGCTTCTTCCTCTTTCCCTCCTCTAATATTCTCCGACGCCATTTTGCCTTCTTCTAAAGCTGAACTTTTCGCTCAGACTTTTACCTATAACTCAGCCTTAGACTATTCTGGAGCTACTCCTCCTTTTTTAACTTCTTCCATCTCATTTATGCCTACAAGTTTCTGCTCTCTCAGAGCTTACCACTAAGAAGGTATATGGTCAGTGGCGGCTCGTCTATAAGGGCTCCAGGGCTGCAGCCCCTCCAAATTAAAAATACCAGGCGTAGAATGTTGATATAAATATGAATTTTTTATCACAGAAAAGTGATTTAAATTCATTTTTTTAACAACTTAATACATAAAAAGTATAAATCAATAAAGAAAATTTGAATTAAATGCCTTTTGCAACTGCAAATTTTTGGGTACGATATTTTTTTTAACGCATTGCATTATATAAAATATGGGCTGAAAATTCTCAGTCCTAAATTAGACCAAATTTTTTGTTTCTAAATAATAGGACAGATATAGCAACTTATGAAAAAAAGTATGACAAATTGCAATAGCAGTTTTTGTCAAGTTGCCAGTTTGTCTTTCTTTTACTTTTTAGCAACATGGAGATTATTTTCGAATGTTTAAGATATTTGAATGTTGCCAGTTGTCCTAAAAGGACAGAGCGTAAAGAATACAAACACTAAATAAAACAGTTTGTTATAGAACCTGGTGCGGAGGAGATATATATATTTTTTTTTTTGTGAAAGAAAAAATTACGGATTTATTGTTTTTTTTTTGTTTTGATATATATATAATATATATATATATATATATATATATATATATATATATATATATATATATATATATATATATATATATATATATATTATATATATATAAAGGGCCAGACTGCACTTTAGTCCACACAAATATTACAAATACTACTTAATGTACATTAAAAAGGATAACATTTTTGAAATCCTTGAAGAATTCTGATAAAGAAAAATTGGGAATTAAAAAAAAATATACTAGGTTTATTTACTAAGTACATTATAGTGCTTTAATTGCCTCGACGACATCGTTCGTCTGGTAGCGTAAGTGTGGAAGCGTCTTTTCCTGAGTTAAATATCTCAAAATTGCAGTACGATGAATTTTTCGATAAAGTAAAATTTTTTTAAAAAATTTAAATATATGTGTTATATGGCCGTATTTTTAAATAAGAATATCAGCAAGCTTTCCAGAATAAGTAAGGTACGTTTGAAATTATATATATATATATATATATATATATATATATATATATATATATATATATATATATATATATATATATATATATATATATATATATAGTTTGCAATTTAACACACACACACACATATATATATATATATATATATATATATATATATATATATATATATATATATATATATATATATATATATATATATATATATATATATATATATATATATATATAGTTTGCAATTTTACACACACACACACATATATATATATATATATATATATATATATATATATATATATATATATATATATATATATATATATATATATATATATATATATATATATATATATATATATATAACTTGCAGCCCCTCCTTACCAAGTTTACACGAGCCGCCACTGTATATGGTCCTGATGGTATCCCTCATGCGGTTCTCAAAACTTGTGATTCTGGGCTTGTACCCTGATTTGGTAAACTACTTCGTCTCTGTCTTTTTGCTTCAACATTCCCTTCTTGCTGGAAACGTGAGCTCATTCAGCCTGTGCCGAAGAAAGGGAACCCCTCTCGACCCTCCATCTGCTGTCACATTCTTTAACCTCCGTTCTTGTTAAAGTTTTCGAATCTCATTAGAAGCATCTCAATTCTTCATATCTTATCTCTGATCGCTAGTATGAGTTCCATAAGAAACGCTCTACTGGTGATCTCTTTCTATTCTCTCTGACTCATGGTCTTCCGCTTTACGATATTTCGGTGAATCTTTTGCTATCGCGCTGGACATTTCGAATCCCTTCGATAGGGACTGGTACAAAGCTTTGATTTCTAAACTTTCCTCTTTCAGAATTTATCCTTCTCTTTGATTTTCTTTCTGGTCGTTCTATAGATGCTGTTGTAGACGACCACCATTCATCCTTTAAATCTGCTAATAGTGGTGTCCTATCCCCAAACCTTTTTAAACTTTTAATTAATAATCCTCTCTATTACTTCATTACCTATCCGATCCTATGCTGATGATCTCACCATAGTATAAGTATTACTTAGTAGGATTAATAAATGTTATAATTTTCTGATTGACTGTGATGCACTTTTTGTGTATGCCTATTTTTTTTTTTTTTAATAAACACCCTCATGAAGCAAATTGTATTTCTTTTAATCATTAAAAATCTAATTAAATCTTTTTTGTAGAAATAACATGTAAAATAATGCTTATTATCGAAAAAAAATATTAATTATTTTTTTACGTCATTAGGTAGCCCGACTCCAATAACAGATAGTTTTTGTTTTCATGACCAATCACAAAGCAGGTTTCTTTGCCATTTTTAAATAAATAAAAAACGGCAACGACAGTGTTGCCAAATTTAATAACTTTGTACCAGATTATAAGTTCCGAATTTCCCATTTTCGATATATATACCGTATATATATATATATATATATATATATATATATATATATATATATATATATATATATATATATATAATATATATATTATATATATATATATATATATAATTTAAAATAGTAATAATTAATAAGAGGCAATAGGTTTTATGACGTCACCTATACGTCATATGTCTCAGTGATGAAAAAAATACTTTTGGCATCAAAGTAGGCGGAGCTAAAGCTACAACATTTTTCAAGGTCATGAAACTCTGCAAACAAATTTCCCATATCTTTGCCTTACTAAGTAATACTTATACTATGATCTCACCCATCATTACTCCTTTCAGTTTGAAAGGCGCTCCTCCCAGCAACAGTTAATTGACGCTAGAATGTTGTCCTTGGAATATCTGACCTCTGATTTTTCTTGCACTTCAAATTGAGGAAGAGAAAACATAGTCTTTTTCAATGCCTCAAAAACTCAGTTCCTCCATATCTCTACTCGAGACTATCTACTACAAAACTATGACATCTTCTAAAACACGCAACTCAAGCCTTCATCTGTCCTTAATAATCTCTAGTGGTCTTTCTTGGAAGGATCACATTACTTCTCTTTCTAAACAAGCTTCTAAGAGGTTGGGTGTTCAGTTGCACATTCATGATTTTTTTTATGCCAATCCAATTACTTTCTCTTTATAGAGGTGTTGTTCTCCCCTGTTTGGAATAAGCCTCATACATCTGGGGTAGTTCCACTCACACAGCTCTCCTTGACATGGTGGAGTTTGGCTTTTCGTCTTAACTAATTCTCTCCAGTCTCTTTCTCTTCTGAACTCTTCCGTTGCTTTTCTCCTCCATTGAGAACACGCTTGTGTAACACGATTTTCTACACAGTCTTATCCTTTCTCTGTTCAACTGTCTGATCCCAGACTTAACCGCTATGCCTAATCTTATATGTACTCAATTGGTAAAGTCTGGAACACACTCCCTTTTTCTGTTTTCCCAACTTCTTTTGGCTTGCACACTTTCAAGAGCCGTGTATGGGTGCATGTTGTCGTTTAACGATTAGGTTCTGTATTGACCCAACTCCAGTGGAAATTAGCAGGTTTCTGGTTTTTACCCATATATATATATATATATATATATATATATATATATATATATATATATATATATATATATATATATATATATATATATATATATATATATATATATATATATATATATATATATATATATATATATATGGAGCCAAGATAGAGAGAAGTTAGGAGAGAGGTGATAAGAAGTTTTGCTGAAAAGCTAAAAGAGGTGGAATTGATTGTGAACGTTGAAAAGACAGAACTGTTAATAATTAGAAGGGAGGAGGAGGGAGAGGAGCTTGTGCTGAAGGTGCATGGCGAGGAGGTGATTGTGATAGAGAGATGTGAGTATTTGGGGAGGGGAAAGTATTCACAAGGGATTTCACCGATTTAGATGAAGGCGAGTGCTGGCCCCACTGACAGGCCCCTAGAGCCTTACTTGGATCGTATATATATATATATATATATATATATATATATATATATATATATATATATATATATATATATATATATATATATATATATATATATATATTCTATATAAGTATAAAAAATTGGTATTTAAATAATAAAAATATTAATATCTAATAATATATATATATATATATATATATAATATATATATATATATATATATATATATATATATATATATATATATATATATATATATATATATATATATTATATATATATATATATATATATATATATATATTTTTTATTAAAAATTAAAAAGCAAAGCCCCAAAGAGTGGTATCGTGAGAACAAAGTTTTTTTTTTTTTTTTAAATTTTAACAAATAGTTAAACAAGTAATAAATATCTTCCCTGAAAACAATAACCACTAGAAGGGAAATACAACTGCAAGCACAATCAGTTAGTGGCATCATAGTTTGAAAAATGTTACCTCACCAAAGGCTGTGCCCCTATTCCTGAGAAAAAAAACAATATACAGTGATATGGTGCTCAAAAGAAAATCAGAGATGGAAAAAGTTAAGCAATAAATGAAGAAGGAATAGAAGTTAAGGAAAAGTTCTGAATATCTGGTTCATTTCAAAATTCTCAGGAATATAGGAGGGGAGCTGAAATCCGCCTGAATATGAGATAGTCAATAGTTAAGAGATAAATAAACATAGATGAATTTGGTCAGAGATTGGCAAGCGAGTTCAAGCCATAAGATGGAAAAATCGGAACACAGCAAATAAGAAACATGAAAACAAAGAACACTGCCACACATACATGTACAATATACGCCTTTGGACAGAGATGGTACGAGGAAACAACAGGGTTTGGTGTTTGGGTGCTCAAACAACAGTTCTGTTTGAGAAGAGGATGAGGGGTAGTGTTCATTGAAATGAAAATTAACAAAGACTGCAAAAGTTGTAGAGATTAACAATGAAAGAGGACCATTACCGGAAAAAGTTAACAAAGTCCATGACAGCATTACAAATGCCCCTTTGACTTTCAAGATTTGGGTGAAGCTTTTGTTACTACATAGGATATATCTTAAGGTTTTGAAGGAGTTTGGAATAAAGTTCTTATATATAAATTACTCTCATTTTAACATTCATTTTTCAAACCTATTTAAAATGCTTCTTTACATAATTTCCATTCCAGCTGCTAAAGTTAAACATTGATACTTTAAAATCTGTGGCAATGTTCCCAATCATTCAGTTCTTCCCATAACTCTCTATTCTGCAATTTATTACATCATTTCACTCTATTGCAGATGGCCTCTTTAAACTACTCATTCTAATTTAAAAACCAGATAAACAAAGTTGGCCTTTTAAAAACTTGAAAAAAAATTTTTAAAAATGTACTTGCCTATTAATATTCCAGCCAAGTATTTTTCCATCAAAACCAGAGGTAACCAAAAGACCATCTCCAGAAGAATATTCTACATTTTTAACCCAATTATTATGCCCACAAAGACTCTTTATCTTCCTCTTCAGATTTCGAACATCCCAAAGAGCAACTGTTTTATCATCGCTACAAGAGGCAAAAACTCTGTTATCAAGAAACCTGTAATTAAGTTTTCAAAAATTATTATATAAAGCTTTTGCCAATTTATGAAAGAGATTGTTTAACAATAACATAATTAATATATATATATATATATATATATATATATATATATATATATATATATATATATATATATATATATATATATATATATATATATATATATATATATATATATATATATATTATAGCAATTTTTCTATGTGACTAGAACCTACTTAATTCCATTAACACAGCTTAAATGTGCTTGTTCAACATTATGTATGAGTTTTCTTGAGAGAGGATCAAAAATAATAATAGCTTTTCTTTCACATGCTGCGACTAACTGTTTCCTGAAAACCAATAAGGAAATATACATAAAAATTTATGAAGTACATTCCTGTTAATAGTTTAATAAGTTTTAACAAAGCAGAATAAAATGTATTGAAAACCTTCCACAACTCACTCGCATGCATACATTCAAGCTATATATATATATATATATATATATATATATATATAATATATATATATATATATATATATATATATATATATATATATATATATATATATATATGTCAAAGATGTATGCAAGAACCAGACACAACAGAACATCTCCTTCTGAGATGCCCCTCCCTTACAGAACACAGAACCCTCCATCACATCACCTCTCTGAGAGACCTTTGGACACGGCTGGCGGTCTTCGCGGATTTCCTAAAAGCAGTGTGGCCCTTCCAGTGAGGAAGGTCCAAGGGGTAACAAAGTAAAGTATATATATATATATATATATATATATATATATATATATATATATATATATATATATATATATATATATATATATATATATATATATATATATATATATATATATATATATATAATTTTAATTTTACAGAACGCCGCCACTCACGGGCAGAGCCCTTTTCAAGGAGGGGCTACACACAAAATGAAGAAAACTCACTCAAACACATACCCAACGCACATCCCTCAGGTGGGCATAGACAGAAGCATTGAAGAGTGGAAGATTAAATACAGGAGGAAAAATATAGATGATGGTAGAGAGTTCCACAGAGCAGAGGTGGCTGCGATGAGACGTTGGCGCACTATCTCTTTTCAACAGGTACTACAATGACAGTGCTTGAGGGAATTGGCCTCTCACATTCTTCCACTGTTTCGTTGTCCTCGTTGCACAAGGGGTACCCTGCTTTTGCATGAATTTTATTTGGATATAGGAAACCCCAGGCTAGCCCATTGTGGTGCCTCCTCCTTTCTGGCCACCTCTGTTCTGTGGAACTCTACCATTGTCTATTTTTCCTACTGTATTTAATCTTCCACTCTTCAAGGCTTTCGTCTGTGCGTTAGGTCTGCGTTTGAGTGAGTTTTTTTTTTCCTTTGTGTGTGCGCCTCCTCCTTGAAAAGGGCTCTGCCCGTGAGTGGTGGCAATCTGAATATATATATATATATATATATATATATATATATATATATATATATATATATATATATATATATATATATATATATATATATATATAGTGATGGATCGATTTCCATATTTTCTCACTTGCAGAAGTGGATGTTGAATTTTCAAAAATGCAGATGCGGATGTTCAATTTTTGAAAGTGAGGATGCGGATGCGGTTGTTCAATTTTTCAAAAGTGCATATGCAGATGTCAATTATGATGAGGAAGTGAATATATATATATATATATATATATATATATATATATATATATATATATATATATATATATATTATATATATATATATATATATATATATATATATATATATTATAGGGTGGTCCTTATTTTTTAACTTTTATTTTTTTTAGATCTCACCCGTTAGAATTTTTATAACAGATGTAAAAGTAGCTCATGCGAAGTTTCAATTCATTTGGATGCAGTTATCACGTGCCCCAAAAGGGTGCCAATATTGCCCTTAATATAAAATCCATGTTTATGCAATTTTACTTATAATACTTGATATTATAGAGAAAACAAGAAGTAAAAAAATAATAGTTTAAAGTTTTAATTTAAAATTATTAAATATCATATGGCAACCGTAGCTCTCGTTAGATGGCGCTGTGAAATCGTCTACACTCTTTAGCCTACATAGTAGTCGTACATTCATGAAACGTCAGTTTTGTGTTGGTGCTTGTTGAAAATTGTCGCTTTTTGTGTCGCTGCTTCATTGGTATGGCTCTCTCATGTACACTTCGTAGTAATATATACCTAATTGGAACTGAAGCTAATCAGATATTAGGTTGCAAACTTCCTTCGAATAAGCAGGTACTTCAAGTTTTATTTTATAATATGAGATGTGTAAAGTTAAATTTACACGAAAGTGTAATGAGATCAATCATTATTTCACCGAACGTGACTTTGGAGATTGTGTATTGGCCCCAACCGTCAGTTGGTATAATTTTACAGCAACAAACATTGCTGAACCCTAGCACAACTATTTTTATACACATTAGTTGCTCAATACATATTCAGGTCACTCTTAATATTTTTCTTATGTACAACAATTACATTCAGATTAGTACCTACTTTTCCTAACTGTTATTTACATTTCACTCAGAGATTAGAGACTTCTTGTCAATTTATAAATCTCTATTCTCTCTTTACATCTACTCCAAACACCTTTTAACTGGTTCCTTGGTATAGTTGATGAGTAAGTTTCATGGTAGATTGCGTTATCAGTCTACTATATCAAGGGAGGAACTTGTTACTTTTTTCCTGGTGATTTTTCGCTGGGTTAGTATAGTCACTGGGAAGAGGAGTAACATGGGGTGGCATAAGGTAAAAAAGTTATGAGAACACCTCAGAACACCCAACCTCTTAGCGAGCTTGTTTAGAATGAGAAGTAAACAGAACTCCCAGCTTCTTTGAAGCCGCCCTAGCAACCATTGTGATATGAGGTTTCCAAGACATTTTTTTGTTTATGTGTAGGCCAAGGATGTTTATATTGTCAACAGGAGAGATGGGGGAACCATCGAAATAAATAGAAAAGTTAGATACCTTTGAGAGGGAGATTTCTAGAAGTTGTTTTTTTAAAGAGTTGAATTTCACAAGGTAGAGACAAACCCATTGGGAAATTCTATCCAGATCTGCAAGAATGGAATGGAATTAGAAAGATGAAGACGAGAGGCAACTCTAGATGCAAAACAAGGAGCAGATTTGAAATGAGTAGAAGAATGGAGGGTTGAGTCATCGGCATTTGAATGGATAGGGTTAGATGAACAGCTGAGAAGATCATTAATGAAAAGTAAGAATAGAGTAGGAGATAAGACAGAACCCTGAGGAACACCACTATTGACAGGAAAGGAAGAAGTTGCTTCACCAACAACAGCCAAAATGGAACAATTAGAAAGAAAGCTAGACATAAGTAAGCAAAGAGAAGGAGGAAACCCAATGGAGGGGAGCTTGGAAAGCAGCAAAGTTTGCCACAAATGCCTTAGATATGTCAAGCGCCACCACGCAAGTCTCCCCATGGTCCCTAAGGGCAGAAGACAATAAATCTTTGAGATAGAAAAGTATATCATCAGTAGACCTCGAATGTCGAAAGCCATACTGATTGATGATCAGAAAGATGGGAATGAGATTCCAGATGATCTAAGAAGTGAGAGTTGAGACGGGTTTCAAAGATCTTAGACAGAATAAAAGTGAGAGATATAGGGAGATATAAGGATCAGAGTGGCTACCTTCCTTCGGAATAGGCTGGACCAGTGCGCACTTCCAAGACTGAGGGAAAGTATTAGTATTGAGGCATAGAGAGTAGAGTTGAACGAGTTATGGAGCCAGCTCAGAAGCACACTCCCTTAAAACTCAGGGAGAAATGCCATCCGGGCCGCTTTCTTTCCTTATGTTTATAGATTTCAGAAGCCCATGCATCTGATCAAGTGTAATCACAGGTAAAAGCATAAGAGGAGAAGGAGTAGGAGGAAGATTACCCGAGTTATCCATGCTTGAATTAGAGAACAGGAGGCCGAAGAGATTAGCCTATTTCATTTGGAAAGTCAGCAACAGAACCATCAGAGTGAAAAAAGAGGAGGAAAGGAAGATTTACAGAAATTGTTTTAGACGTTTTTGGCAAGAGGCCAGAAAAATTTATCAGTAGGAGAGTTTAGCAGCTCAGCAGGAAACCTTCGTTTTCTCTAATAATCACACCTAAATCTTTCTTGCCCCACAGTCTCAAACCAATCCTTATTGATAATCATAATTAAATCCATCATCTGAGAACCTATATGAAGAACTTTACATTTTTTACTATTAAAATTCATTTGCCACTTATCTGCACATCCGAGGGGTCTATCTAGAGCACCTTGAAGCTTTATACATACAGCATCATTCAACATAATGCACTGTCAATGAACTGGGAATATATATATATATATATATATATATATATATATATATATATATATATATATATATATATATATATATATATATATATATATATATATATATATATATATATATATATATATATAAACTTACCCATTTGGAGAAAATTCTAAATTGAATATGCCACCATGATGTGATGGAACAGGATTAAGTTGATTTCCATAGCTTAAAATTGGATCCCATGAATTGCAGGGATGCAATGAAGAGTATAATTTGTATTTTATGTTTTCCTCCCATCCAATTTTTCTTTTGAACCCTGTTTCCCTTCTTCGAAGCTCATATTCAGGAAAGAACAATCCCCAAGACTTTTTCTTTACTTTACTCATAACTGCAGGCCATTAGACCTATAATATATATATATATATATATATATATATATATATATATATATATATATATATATATATATATATATATATATATATATATATATATATATATATGGGGAATGCTGTATCCGTTACTAAAGGAGAGAGGAATACCAACCGAAGTGAAGGTACTAATTTATAAAACAATACTCAGACCGATATTGTTGTACGGTTCAGAATGTTGGGCAATGAATAGAGTGCATAAGAGCAGAATCGAGGCCGCGGAAATGAGAGTACTCAGGGTCATCAGGGGAGTATCACTGAGAGATAGGATGAGGAGTGAACTGGTGAGAGAGGAACTTGGGGTGGAATCAATTTTGGAATGTATATAGAAAGAAACCAACTGAGATGGTTTGGTCACGTGAAAAGAATGGGGGAGGGAGAGAGACTGAGAGAGATGCTGGAATGGAGACCAGAAGGAAGGAGACCGGCGGGAAGACCAAGGAAGAGATGGATGGAGTCGGTAGAAGAAGCCATTCAACGAAGGAACAAGACACTGGAAGAGGTGGAAAACAACCGAATGTTTGAGGACAGAAATGCGTGGAGAAGATTTTGGAGGAGTAGCACCCGACAGGCGCCAGCCTACCGGTTTGGACGGTGATGATGATGATGATGATGATATATATATATATATATATATATATATATATATATAATATATATATATATATATATATATATATATATATATATATATATATATATATATAGCGGCTCCGTAGCTCAGTCGATCGAACACTCGTGATAGCAAGCGAGAGGTCCAGGGTTCGAGGCCTGGTCGGAAAAAAAATGAAAAATACTTTATGCCTTGTATAATTATAATAATATAATAAGGAAATATTATATATATATATATATATATATATATATATATATATATATATATATATATGTATGATTCGCATGAGCATCATTGTATGTTCATGTGGTTTCACCCGTAACTTTCACCCTGCAGTAGGTAATAACCTATGCACTGCCAAAGTACTCCTTATGTTATATTATTAGGAGGATAATATTATTTATTGTTCATTTATGATATACTTGTGTGTGTGATTGGTAATAAATCTGTTTCTCTATTTTACAGGCAGTATTTACTTTGTTAAAACTCTCAATTAAACGAAGCAGTAGTTAGATTGTTATATACTTTGTCTGATACAAAACTGATATATTATATAGTCTGTTTCAAAATAATCTCTGGTAATATATTCTCAAGTACGGAACAAGTACGAACATATAGTCTGTTTCAAATTAATCTCTGGTGATATATTCTCAAGTACGAAACATTCCTGGCTAGGGTAAGTTCATAGGCTTTATTATTTTTGTTAGGAGTTATTTTAATTAAATTCAGTTAGTTAATCAATTGTTAGGAATAGATAATCTGATACGATTTATCCTTCAGATTCCAGTGCTCGGATCACATTCCAGTGCTTGGCTAGTTTCCAGTGCTCGGATCAGAATCCATTCTGTATCCGTTTCCAGCACCAGGATCAGTTCCAGTGCTGTATTCAATCCAGAGTCAGTCCATATATACAGGCTATAGACCATAGATAATCACAATACGCCTTGACGGGGTATTACTATAGAGGAAGCAAACACTGACTCAAACATATTCTGTAATTGGATAGTTGAGCAAGCTGTGAGCAGTTTCCTCTAGATAATCTTGCCAAGTTAAGTTATTACTAAATGAGTCATAAGTATTATTTTAATATACTAATTGTGCTAGTAATTTACTGATTAAATGCACCTTTATTTATATCTGTGCATCTAATCAGTCCTAAAATTATTATCTTATTTTGTAACCTAATTATAATCGAGCAACAAATCATTATTTCATTATATAATTGTATGCATATATTCACCCATATATTATAAGTGTGAGACACCGTATATATAAAATTATTTATAATTTTATATATATTCACCCCTTTAATTACCAATCTTGGTTCGTTAAAGTTTTGAAATATTCTTGTGTTGATTCATATTCATTAGTCAACATCATAATCTACATCAACATCCCGGTGTCAGTAAATAATCTGGTACTTACACACACATTTGGTGTATGCCCTGACAGCCGTGCCGACGGGTATAGCTGGCAGGTTATATAGTTGAATGTGTTGAAGCCAGAATTGTATATTCGTTAATTAAATTTGTATATATTCTTCAGGGTGCATTCTTATTCGTAGATCGTGTCCTGTGTTTTCCTGTAGTTAGTTTATTATATTGCTATATAATTTACTATATATCTACATAATCTTTTGGAGTCACGAGAGGTTATTCATTGTTGGTTTGACATACGTACTTGGCACCTCTTCATTTAATTCGTCTGGGCCATAGATAAAGACGAAGAAGTTTAGCAGGGGAATCCTGTAAACCGGACCTGAGTGTCTGCGTTATTCGTTGTTATACAGAATTTCATTGAGTTGTTGGCGGGAGTGTTTGGATGAACTGTAAGTTGGTTGATCTTATCTTAGTATTGGTAGGGTGAGTCATCATCAGTAACCGTACTCTCACCTTAACATAATTGGCGACCTTGCCAGGATTGTCCTGCAGGCGCCTTGTTTTCATATTCGTTGGTTGAAGTTCGTCTTGTTGACTCTCGTGACAAATCTTCGTCGAATCATCGGGGTTGAATATTGTTGTGTAACATTTTTTTTTCTCTTTTAAGTATTGTTGTTGTTGGGTTGTCAGGAAAAACCACAGTACACTCTTAATATAGTATATTTACATTATACACAGCATAATGGCACATTCTCAAAACCCAGACATGTTAGAATTAGGTTCGATCGCGGATCTTGACTTGTCTGTGTCCTCTGACCGAGAGGGTACACAAGACCCGTCGACGGTAGATGTTCCATATAATCGAACCGCGGTATCGAGTCATGCCGATAACGCGTTTATTTTAGCGGAATTACAGCGATTACACGCGGCGCTTGGCGATTCTAACCGTCAATTAAATCAATTGCGGGCCGAAAGACGTAGGTGAGCCGCAGATCGATTATTCATTTAAGGAGGAACAGCGACCTCCAGTAGAGCGGGTTCCTTTTCCATTCGCGAATGCGGGAACAGTAGAGTCGTCTCCGGTTCGGGAACATAAATTTGCGGGAACCAGTATAACTCGCGGAACCGTTCAGTTGGCGTGCGGTTCTCTTTGCCGTCTGTGGCAGGAGAGTAATAGATATTCAGCGGTAACTTCCAGTTTGCGTTTCCGCCGGTTTCTAGTATGTTGACTTCATCAACATTCCCGACTCCTATTTATTCATCATCCATCATGACATCATCGTTGTCTGAACCTTACAGATCATTGCCTTTTCAAACTCTGCCCCCTAGCTCAGATAGTCGCCTTGATGCAATTGAAGATCAATTATCAATGGTCACACGATCTGTCAATATGCTGACACAGATAGTGGCAAAAGCATATAAGCCAAAGGCAGTACCTCCACGAAAGTTCAACGCGGCTTAAAGAACATAATCTCCGAACGTTTTTCAAACAGTTCGAGAGATACTGCGAGGTCATGTATCCAGACCAGCCCGAAGACTGGATAATCGTCCTCGGAAACTTCCTCGAGGGTTCTTACAGTGACCTGTACGATCAAATTATTCGTGAAGAGATGGCTTATACTGCTATTAAAGACGCCTTGCTTCAATGGTGGGACTATGAGGCGGGAGTAAGAAAGGACAAGGCTTCGCAAGAGTTTATGCTTGCCAAACGGAAACCGGGCGAGAGTGTCAATATGTTCGCACTCAGGTTGGAACAGTTAGCAAACCGAGCCTACCCCGGTGTTTCCATGCGTGCCCATGACAATTTGCGACGGGCATTCCTACATAATCTGCCAGCAGTAGTGGAACAACGAATGCATGATTATATACTCAACCATGAGGGTGCAACTGGTCAGAAGATGCAATTTGATCAGATAGTCAGGTTGGCAAATCAGCATTGTAATGAGTTGTCAACCGAACAAATCGTCGAAGAACCTGAGGTAATAACTATTTCCCAGGTCAAAACACAACGACAGAAGAGCGATGCCTGGAGTGAGGCGGTCAGAAGATATTCTGACAGGCCAAGGAACTCTACTAGAGCTGTAGTTGAGTCAGCGCCTACCACACCGCCCAAGCCCGCAAATAATCGTTCAGAATATAGGAATAACCGTGGTAATGGTAATTCAGCGCCAAGAACCACTGGTAGATCATCAAAATCCGATTTCTTCTGCACGTATTGTGGAAAAAATAATCATACTCTCAGCGATTGCTATACTTATAATGATGTCTGCGCATATTGCAAACAGCAGGGGC
>SEYY01000583.1:0-12500 GCA_009176605.1 Armadillidium nasatum
AATTTGGAACATGAGAGGAAGTAGGGGGAAGGAGAAGTGGGAGCATAGACACTCCAATATGAGTCGAGGGTACATTAGAGACCCTCTGAGAAGTGAAAACCGAAAAGAACGAACCAAAGGGCTAGGAAGTGAAACGAAATGGTCTAGATTCTAGACCATACTGTCACTCCCCGGAGTATGCCTAATAAAGGTTACTTGCATCGCTTTGGACGGCGATACGTTCTCCTACACACACACACACACACACACAACACAATATATATATATATATATATATATATATATATATATATAATATATATAATATATATATATATATATATATATATATATATATATATATATATGTACCTTGGTTACAACTTAATATGTTACTAACGGATTAATCAAAATTAGATAAAAATAAAGTATTTAAGAAAACAAACCAAATGTAAGAAGTAAATGGCGTGAAAATAAATGAAAAACATTTTTTGCATTTGAAAAAATAAACTTCTAGTGGAAAACAACATATAATGTTCGGGAAACAAAATTATCGCGAAACGGCGTTTCAAAATATTACGTAATAATAATAAAAAAATTACATAATTTAATTAAGCCAAAGGGACGAAAAAAATCTGGTATCGGTATCGGTATATTTTCGATACGATACGATACTGACTTTTACCGATACCGATACCGATACTTAACTCCATCCCTATATATATATATATTATATATATATATATATATATTATATATATATTATATATTATATATATATATATATATATATATATATATTATATATATATATATATATATATATATATATTATTATATAATATATATAATTCTTTTTACAAATTGTCAGTACTATAATTATGTTTGTAAGATTATTTTAAAACGAAATATTTCAGATTATTTTTCTTTTTTTTTTAACTTATTTTTTTAATTTATTTATTTTTTTAAGGATACCAGGAGGCTATGAGTTAAAGATTTTACCTCCTGCATGCGCTTCCCATATATTACAAAAATGGAGTTTTAGTTATACAGAAACGCAAGAAGCAGTTGAAGAAAGATTGTTTATATTGAAAGGAATTGGAGCTTTTCGGATTGATTCACACTCCTTAACTAACAATGATGACAGAGATAATAACTTTGATTCTTTAGTTTCTTGGTCTCATCAGTACTTAAGTGGAGCCATTGGTATGACCTACACTCTACCTGAAGAAAGGGGAAAAGGGCTTGCGGGCGCTGTTACTCTTTCACTAGCAAAGCTTATATTAGATGAAGGTAGAATAGCATTTTGTTACATTGAGTCTACTAACGATCTGTCTTTAAAATTACATCAGAAATTAGGTTTCAAAGTAATTGGATCATCTGGTATCTCTTTATATACAACTTAGTTAAGCCTTATTTTTTTTTTTAATTAATTTTATTATTTAAATGTAATGCCGGTATTCTATCATTAAAAGATGATGTGAATGTTGGTATGTATTTTAGAAGAGAAATTTCTTTTAGGTCTATTTTTTTTTTTTTAATTAAAGATCATGAATGATCTTTATTTCTTTTACGATACAAGTACATGCTAGATTAAAAGGATGCAGATTTGTTATTTAATATTTAATTACATTATTAAAATTGTGAATTTTAATAATTTTCACTATGTTCAGTTATAGTTAGAGGTTCAACGTTAATACACAGGATATAAATGTTTTATAGCAGAATAAAAGAAATATTGTGTTTTTTTTATTATTATGCTTATTGACTTATAAATTAATAATTCTTCCTGTTCGTAGGGAAAAAATCGCCTAAACTTAGAGAGGTTAAGTTTGGAGGAAATAAATTACGGAATTTGTAATTTTATAATGGCAAAGATGAAACTGGTTGTTTACCAAATTTATTTTGTAAATTACCGAAATAAATTGGGAGACCGTTGTCTTTCTTTAGACTTGGAAACGTGATTCTTGAAAGTAGCTCTTAATACCTCGATTCCATGAATTCATACTTTTTATCTTCCTCATTGTTAAACTGATAGAATAAATCAGTTAAGTTATATGATTTAACAGTGATTTGTGTCCATTTACCAATGAGAAGTTAATTCTTATCCACCTTTGTTGGTCAAAATAAATTAATTCGTTTGTATCTCCTGATGAGAGATGACATAGCCTACCATGATGTGTGGAATTTCTGTTTTTTTTATATATATATTTACTATCTTGGAATACTTAATATTTTTAGCTTTATTATATCTGTAACTTCTTCCCAGTATTTATCATTTACCTCTTCCTTTCTTATCCTGTAAATTTACATTGAACGGTAATTTTTAATGTTTTAAACTTCATTATTATATCTGTATCACCTCTATAATATTTATCACTTCTTCCTTTCTCAACTTATAAATAAGTAATAATCACTACCATTTTTTTTTTATCTTTGCTCATCTTGGCATTTATAATAAATTGTAAAGATGAATAATTTAATACACAAAGGTCTATTTCTTTAAAAATGCTTATAAACATCAACTGTGCTCACTTAGTGGCGGTTATTCTGGATTAGGAAACTAGCTCTTTGGTTGTTTCCTGAATGAAAAATATATATATATTTTTTTTAAAGATTATGAATCTAGATTTTAAATTTAGAGATGGTGCACAACGGCAAGATGCTGGTCAGATTGGGAAATTTAAAAAACTTATAAGGGGATGGAAAAACTTTGAACGAGTAGTGTCCATGCTTGTTATTTGTGAGTCCTTTGCGAATGTACTCGAGGACATTTGTTGGCTGGTATGACTCAACCTGAATGACAATCGGCAATTATAACTTTCACTCATGGTAGCTTTTCCGATCATGATTATACTAGCAGTTTCAAAATTTCAGACAAATGATGAAGGTAATCAGATGATGTAAGCAAGCATCGACTGCAGGTAACTAGAATAACAGCGGTGGAAAAGAAGTTGTTTCCCTGCTGAAAATTTCTTTACTCATGTCATTAACGTAAGTTGATACTCAGCTGGTCACTGATTTTCTGCGGACAAGGAGTATATTTAAAAACTAAAAATTGGTTTGATAAAGTATTGTTGGTTCCACTGTAAATACGAAGCACCAAGGGCGATAGAACCAAAGACTGACTGATTCATCCCTTTATCTAAGAAGATTGTAGTCCCTCTCCATGAGAACTCGAGTAAGACTGCAGTATCCAGATTTAAGAAAGGAAGTTTAGGTTGCACTGGTAGAGTCCAACAGAAAAAAACACGTGGCATAATCTATAGCAACTGTGTGACGGCACCTTAGAGAAGGAGAACGAATATTTTCAATAATAACATATGGTCAGAAAGTCTGATCCTGACCTTTTTTTTATAAGAGATATCATCGCCATAAACAGATATGTTTGAAGCAAACCATATGAGTAGCACATGAGATATTTTTTTCAAAAAGAAAGGGCATCCTGTTGAGGGATGATCAGAAAGTCCACGTGAAGATAAGAATTTCTACTTTTGGATTGGGTCCAACTGGCATAACAATATGTACCTGATATTTGACTTAAATACGCACTCGAAATAAATCTTGAGCTTCCGCGGGCTATGAAAAGATTGAGGTATAATAAAGATTTTTGGTCATTCTTTGGTGGTGGTCAAGATTTTGCGTTTTCCATCAGACTTTTCCTTTTACACGTTTCCCAGATTTGTATTTATAACTTAATAGCTCCTCCCCACCCATCAGAATGTCCTCAAACCTTCTCAATTTTCAAGACCTTCGTCTTTTCTCGTTTTGTCAAGTATATTCGTTTCATGATCAGATGGCAGTGCTGGGGCAAATATGCATTCAAATAACCAAGTCTAAATTACACCTCATTTTATATATATATATATATATATATATATATATATATATATATATATATATATATATATATATATATATATATATATATATATATATATATATATATATATATATTATATATATATATATATATATATATATATATATATATATAATATATATATATATATATATATATATTATTATATATATATATATATATATATATATAGTATATATATATAATATAATATATATATATATATATATATATATTTATATATATATATATATAAATATATATATATATATATATATATATATATATGTATATATATTATATATATATATATATATATATATATATTATATATATGTTAATTTGCAATTTTCATTGTTAATTGTTAACTACCGCCTGTACATTTTAAACAATAAACGTTAGTTCTGCGTTTCCTTTGGTAATATCCAGGTCTTTAACTTTCTCAATGAGATAGATAAGAACCAGTTCTAAGAGCGTTGTTATCAATCGTAAACTACTCTGATCTCAGAACAAAATCAACAAAAAATTAGTCAACTTTAGGGCTTAAAAAAATCATTAAGCGAGGCAAGATGATAAAAAACGGAGAATATGCAAATAAATAATGACAAACTTCAAAATCAGTTTTAAGGAATGGAGTTATAAGTCAAGATTTTTAACAGTTTTATTAGCTGAAGAAGAAATTAAAACAGTCAAAATGGACATTCACATCTGCACAGATTCGCATTACTGACATGGCATTGAAAGTGTACCGGGAAGCATAAAGGTAAATCTAATTATCATTGTAGTTACCAAGGGACTAAAGTCACATTTTTATTATTATTATTATTATTCCTTTGATTGCAAAGGGTTTCATTTCTAAATAAAAAAAAAAATATTAGTTTTTAGCCAGACTCGAAATCTTTGGTATTTTTGATATTAAAAGAAAAAAAAAGTTACAAAGAGCAAGTTTTTGAAAATGAAATTAAAATTTTCTGGAAAGAAAGTGAATTAACAGTGATACTAAGTTATTTTAGACTAGTTAATTTATTCACATTCTTTGCAGATAATTTTAATTCATCTAAATACTGTATCAACCTTGGTGGCTTTGCTATCTTCTACCAACATTAACTATATTATTAAAAGTTATAAATCCACACCCACCTTATAAAACAGTGAAGCTATTAATTATTTTTAATAAGACAAAACCATTACCAGCAATTACGCCATTTAACTAATATATATATATATATATATATATATATATATATAATATATATATATATATATATATATATATATATATATATATATATATATATTATATATATATATATATATATATATATATATATATATATATATATATATATATATAACCTGAAAAATATTATAGCTACTTGGTCAAAGAGTACCACATGATAGAGATATCACTTTTACAAATACCAAATACCATAAAATGTTATATGATAATAGTACAAGTTTTCATCTTCTTAATTTTAAATCCACAGTGAAATAATATTAAGTAAAACGCTGCACTTGTGGCTTTTTTTTTTTTGGTTTGCATCATTTCGTTGGCACAAGTTTTGTTCCTCCGCTTTCTTCTAAATTTTATCTTTTTTTTTTTAGGGGGTGGGTGGAGAGAAAATTGGAGAAAACTGCTAGAGTAAAGAAAAGTGCAAGACCCTTACTTGATTATAAATTGATTTGGAAGCACACTCATGTGTTATTTCTAAGTACAACTTAAAACCCACGAAATGCCAAGAGCACAATAGTGAGTCGTGGAGGTTATATAAGAAACAAGATTGGTACATTGGAATAAAGTCACATGATATAAAATTCTGGAATGTTAAGGAATGTCGGTCATAAAATTTAATACTAAGAAATTTTGTGCAAGTTTTAATAAGGGAGCTGAAGTTTTACAATTTGGCCTAGAAGAAGCAATCTTGTTATATATATATATATATATATATATATATATATATATATATATATATATATATATATATATATATATATATATATATATATATATATATATATATATATATATAATATATATATATATATATATATATATATATATTAAAAAAAATGAGCAATAAGATTTCTAAAGAACAACGCGCGCCCACACAAAACATACACACGATTTACACCTAAATATATATATTTATATATTTTTATTTCTTCTAAGATAATAAAGATAAGAATAAAGACGGTATCTATGCTTATTATCTACCAAAAATACTGAAATGGGAACGTACGTATGGCCATTGCTATACATAAAATATGTACTAAAGGCAATTATTATACTGAATTTTAACATCACAGGCATCGGATGCTGGAAAAACTATCACAAATATAACGGATAAAAACATAACAGACATTATTACAGCGGTACAAATGCAATACAAAAAAAAATATTAGTTCCTATATATATGTTTAAAAAAAATACAATTGATATATGTACAAAAATGTAGTAAAATGATAATATGAACAATGTTAATAAATACTGATACAAAGTACAAAATTTCACTAAAAATAAGTAATATTATTAATATTATTATTATTATCATCCTATAAGTGAGAAAGAAGACATGCACACAGTAAAAAACTAAAAATAGTGATTTTATGTTATCTAAATTCCAGCAGAAAATAGTAAATTTTACACTATAAAATCACTACTAAAAAGGTATAAATAGTTGCTTTTACAAGTTATCTATAATTTTTTTCTTTAAAAAAGGAATTTGTACTAAAACTGCCTTGTGGAATCAATAATCTAAACTTGAAAGGATAAGGAGTTTTTTTTTTGTTTTTTTAACCATAAAATTGGATTTTTTGGAGTCTAAATAACTAATTTGTAGTTTCCAAATTACAGAATATTGCTTTCAAGTTAAAAAATTCCTAAAGGCTCATTTCGTAGCTAAGGGTTTATCTGCTATAAGCGACACACGACATAGTTTTATGATGAAAGATCAAATAAAGAATGAAAATATAAATATAAAAGCATATAAGGATATAAAATTTGGAATTGTAGCAGTTTTTATGCTGGTTGCCTACGTAATAAAATGGTTTTAGTCTATTAAAGAAAAAAAAAAGTGTTATTATTTAGCTCAAAGGGCATTCACTCAATTTTAACAATAATTTAGATAATTTTTAAAGAAAAGTATTAAGGGTTGTTAAAATAACATTAAAAAGGATTGAGAAAAATATTAATTTGCACTTGAATACAATGCAATAAATTTTAAAATTATTAACAATTCTTTATTCAATCTCACCATAAACTATATATAACTGAAGCATAAAAATAACGTCAGTTGTTGAATTAACAAAAATATTCCAAGTTTTTTTCCCCCTTCCACATTTTGTAAAATAAATTTTTTATTAAGACACGAATTATCTTCTTTTCTCCCTTTAAAATGATTTTAATTTATTAAAATTAAAATAATAAAAGACATTTTAAATATGCTTCAATTAAAAAGGTACACATGCAGATTAGCAACATCATACTTACAGTGTGAAAAATGCAACTATCATTTAATTATTGTTATTATTAACTTGTGCTAAGCAAGTCTTATAAGGCTGAGGTAGATATATATATATATATATATATTATATATATATATATATATATATATATATATATATATATATATATATATATATATATATATATATATATATATATATATATATATATATATATATATATATATATATATATATATATATATATATATTATATATATATATATATATATAAATATATATATATAATATATATATATTATATATATATTATTATATAGTAAAATATATATATTTATAATTATTAAATAAATTATAAATAAAATAAAAAAAAAAATATATAAATATATATATATATATATATATATATATATATATATATATATAATATATATATATATATATATATATATATATATATATATATATATATATATATATATATATATATATAATATATATAATATAAAATAAAAAATACATAATTTATTTTACAAATTTGATTATAAAAGTTTATAGCTGTATATATATATATATATATATATATATATATATTATATATATATATATATATATATATATATATATATATATATTATATATATATATATATATATATATATATATATATATATATATATATATATATATATTGTATTGTGGGTTTGTGTAAATGTTTGTGTGAATGATCATTTTGTGTAGAATTTTCAAAGAATTGAAAAATTAAAATGAAAAGTAATTCTTCAAAAATTAGAAATGAATTACTGAAAATACAAGTGTCTCTGGTGTTATCAAATGAATATAATTGGCCAAAAAGAGAATTAATCTTCGTAAAGAAAAATAAACTACACAAAGCAGACAAGAATCAAATACCAAAAGTATTTAAAATTTAAATATGTTTGTTTAAACTACTTTATAATAATTATTTTTAATTAAATTTAAATTATATAAAATTAACTAATTCCTACTAGAGATTATTTTAAAAACTTTATATCTTAAAAATTGTATAGTGCCTATCTATCTGTGGGGCCAGTGAGAAAGCTTAGACCAAATTTCAAGGCTTATTTTCATTTGTTTACAAAGCTTCTTAAAGAAGAAACTGGGGAATTAAAAGATTAGATTATTCTTTCATATATTAGAGCTAAAGAGTACTAATTTTGTTTGAGCTTCTAGTATCATAAATATAATCAATCATAACTCTTCAATTTTTTTTGTACAATTTTTCAATTCTAAGGTATTCCGTGATAAACAAACTGACCTTATTTCAAAGGTTGAAAAATACTGAATTAAAAAATGGCTAAGGAAATAATAGTTCAAAATTTGATTCAATAAATATCAAGTACTGAACGCAACTTAAATAGCTAATATATAAATAATCACCGTTTGTTTCTTAAAAATGTACTGTAATAAATATTATGATATTAACTATGTAAAATGTAAATCCCAAGATCTGACTGCCTCCCTTTCGTTTGCCCCAAAATAACTTTTAAATTAAAACTATAAATACTTTTAGATCATACAATAAATTTAACTTAATTTGCAAGTTTTTGAAATTAAGGATTTTGGAAACAAAGAAACTATGCTTACTAAACTGTATCGATAGTCTATAGTAAAAATCAAATTTAACACAGATGTTAAAATCATACCAAATTAATCATATATAAAAATATTAAGACAAAGATCACAAAAATACAAGAGGTTCTCAATGATATGTTTCAATTTACATTAGATTTAAAATAATATATTTTATTGTCAGTTTTTGAAACTTTTTTCCACACCTCATGTACTTACATATAAAATAAAAATCATTATAAAATATATAACAAAAAGTTTTAAAAACAGAAAGATAAAGTTAGTAAAAGTAATTATAGAATTTTAAGTATTCTTTCTTGCCTGCAATTTTTATTATAAAGATGCTAAACTAGTCTGGAGTAAATACGGTTCTAAGATGTGTAAAGAAACTGATTCCTATGTTAAATTCCTCATCTTCGTATCATCGTCCAATTTGATTTTGTGTACAAGAGATATTTTACCACAGAGTATTATATATATATATATATATATATATATATATATATATATATATATATAATATATATATATATATATATATATATATATATATATATATATATATATATATATATATATATATATATATATATATATATATATATAGGCCCCAATATGAAAAAGTTAACTACAGGCAACTTATTTTTCTCAAGAGAAATAATCATGACTACCTCTTTCCTATTTTCCTAGGAAAATTCATTAGGAAATAAATTTTTTTTAGATGTAATGAAGTATTACAAGAAAAATTTATTATTATTCTTGCATTTTTCGAGGGGTCTAACATTTTCCAATGGTGATAGCTTTGACTTTATATATATATATTATATATATATATATATATATATATATATATATATATATATATATATATATATATATATATATATATATATATATATATATATATATATATATATATATATATATATATATATATATATATATATATATATATATATATATGTTGTGTGTGTGTGTGTGTGTATGAGAGAGTGTGACTGTGTGTGCTTGTCTGTTAATGCAGCTTAAGTGGAAAAAAATTAAAATTATGTACTGTATATAAACTCGTTTAATATTCATTTAAAGCACAACTAAATTAGGAAGTTAATCTGAGGCATATTTATAAAAAAATAAAAAAAAAATTCGAAAACGAAAACAATCTAAAATTAGTGATTTAAAGGATGAAGAAACTGAACTTAATAAAAGGGCAGATTGCAAAAGGCTGCGCAAGATCAAACTAACTAACATATATATATATATATATATATATATATATATATATATATATATATATATATATATATATATATATATATATATATATATATATATATATATATATATATATATATATATATATATATATGAAGAAAATGATAATTACACAATGATCTTTCATCATATATCCAACTCGAGGCACAAGGTTACTTCAAACATGCTCATTAACGCACATCAATACCTGTGAACTATCATAAAGGGGAAAGATGTCGAGTACTAAACTGGCATTAAGAAAATTCACCTATTAGGGTATAAACTATCACGAACATGCAGAAGTCGATCACGTCACGATCGGTCATATTTATACTGTTTATTTTAATGAGCAAATGCTAATAAAAACCCCAACTGCAGAATTACTTCAGTGTCTATATGTACATGCCCTTCATTCCAACAATTTAGGTCTCTCCTTACGGCTAAGAACCAAATGGTTCTAAGGAAACGTGTAAGAAGAACCCTAAATCAAATCAGTTTTTAAAAAGTGCACATCAGAAATGTTTATAATTTGATATTTAGAAGTCGTTTACATTTTTATTTTTTTATTTTTACTGACTTTGGTAAAGTGTAAAACTTTAATAAGTTCAAAAAGCTCAAAAAATGTTTAATTGTTTAAGTTCTTGTTTATATTAATTACGCTATTGGTCAATAGACGAATAAAATTATATAGAGCAAAGTTAGTAATAAAATACCACTATATATATATATATATATATATATATATATATATATATATATATATATATATATATATATATATATATATATATATATATATATATATATATATATATATATATATATATATATATATATATATATATTAGCAGAATGAAAAAGCAAAGCAGTGAGCCGATATATAGATATCTGTTGATTATATCTCAAATATCTTCGAACGTTATTATTCACTTACTAAAATATTATTAAGAAGCAAGTAAAACATGACTGAAATAATTCATAGTTGAAGCAATTTCTAAAAGCACATGAGGATAAGGTCCCAAACTAAAAAATGTATAGAAGAGTATTAAAACTTGGTTATATATATATATATATATATATATATATATATATATATATATATATATATATATATATATATATATATATATATATATATATATATATATATATATATATATATATATATATATATATATATATATTTATATATATATATATATATTTTTTTTTTTAAAATAAATTAGTTATCTAAATCCTATATTAAAAAAAAAAAAAAAAAAAAAAGACAAACAGTTACTCAGAAAAACCGCTCATGCTATACATTCAAAACTAAAAAATTTCAAACTTCGAATAACTATATTTTAAAAAACTTTTTGCTTATTAATTTTACAATTACATTGCAGAAAACATCTAAATTTAATATATATTTTAAAGAATCATTCAAGATTCTATTGAGAAGAAAATCAAAACCTCTCATATTACAATATAATATTTTGTGAAAATATGAAAAGGAAAAGTCATGTACAAAAACATGTTAAATATTTAATATTCATTTTGTATAAACATGACAAACTGACCTCTTTGCTACCATTTATTAAATATTAAAATTCGAAATCACTACTATATCCGATACACCAAGAAAATAATGGTAAAAACCAGAAGAAAGATACTTTATTAAATAGTAACCAACCTAGAAATAACAAATTTATCCCAAATATATTCGGGAAGAAAAAAAAAAGATTTGTAAAAGTAGAATTGCAATACATTATGACTAATATGAATGGACGATATTTTAACCTTAAGCTACATAAAACAAAATTGACAAGAAACTTTTTATCCCCAAAAAACTATTACAAGCGTAATACATACATAAAACTGCAAAATATAGGGAAGTGCAGCACAAAAGGTTAAAAAATAATATCATAAAGAACTTCTGTGCAGAATATACTGGAAAATGTACAGAAGGGTGGATATATCACGGCAAAAGCCAACGTCATATGAAGCTTAGGAGACCAATCTGCATAGCATTTGTGTTATATGTTAAGAAAAAATGTTTGATTTTATAAGCTGACCAGTTCTGATTTGTCTGTTTAAGACAAAACAGAAAAGGAGTCCAAAAAATTTGAAACAGAGATTTGAAGACACCGTGGTATAAACATTAAAAGTGTACACATTTATTTAAATCGAAAACTTCCAGGATATGATGATCTAGAAAGAATTTTTTTTGTTTTTTTTTTTTCAAGTAATTTTCTCTTTAAAACAATTTAGGCTGAACACCATAAAAAGGATAGTTAGCGTGCACAATCTTGAAACTACACTCCCTGTCAATCTAAGACACAACGGGTTACGT
>SEYY01000583.1:22500-30175 GCA_009176605.1 Armadillidium nasatum
TATGTAGATGATCACAGGACACCAAGAAGTGAAAAGTTAAGCAAAGGTCTAGCATGTTTAGCTCATCACCAAGACTATGGATGTGCGTAGGGAGCTGCAACATCTCAAGTTCATTATGAATAGAGAAACAGTTGGTGAATTCATCAACGTATCTTAAGAACAAGAGGAAAGACAATGACAGTGGTGAAATTTAAATTACCTGAAATGATAAATTCACAGGAAGAAGGCTCAGAAATGTGTTCTATTTTAGGGTTTACATATTCGAAAAATGTAGGATAGTTTAAAGAGTAGGGATACGTTAATTTTATACACCTACAAAAAAAAAAAAAAAAAAAAAAATAGAAAAAAGAAATACAGTAAATAAAAATCACATATAAATTTAGTTGTACACTGGCAAGAGGCAGAGTCATGTAATAGAAATACTCTAAATTAATAAAAAGAGAATAGACAATGTTGCTGCATGCATAACAGCCATCTTTGGATGAAAATTTAGAACAAATAATAAAAGAGAGAAGACAGTAAGGTTATTGACGACAAACTCAATCACATACGTTTGGGTTACGAACAAAAGTGTGGTCTATGAAGTAAATATCAAAAATAAAACTGTTAATGTAAAAAAAAAAAAATAAAAAAAAATAACAATAGAAGATTATGCATCACAGCAAGCCAATAATTCCGTAACTGCACTAACCACACCTTCAGACACTGCCAGCTTCCAAGCGATAACGCCGGGAAAAGTATATGACGCGTAACGTTTTGATAAAACTCTACTTAGTCTATGAAACGTACCTATATGAGGGTAACTGATCAATGGCAGTTTTTATGAGACCACGGGGCTTTGCTTCTCCTAAGCGTTCTGCAAGATGCAAAAGAGCTTCATAATTTTCGGTATCAGGAGCTTCTGGTGCTACAACGGGTTCGACGCTATTAAATTGATGTAAAGATGGATGGGACAGCATCGCTCTAAATTTTAAAGAAAAATTTTTTTATTAGGATTATTCAAAATATATATATATAAGAAATTTATAAATACTTAATAGAGAGACAGATATTTTTTTGGCATTCTAGATGTAAAATTTTAATAAGTAATCCATAATTATGATAAAGCATTTATTTCAATTTATCGAGTCTGATATAAACTTATAGATTGATCACTTTCTCAAATATTAAACCTACTCAAAAATGATCACAAATACATTTAAGACTCATAAAATAATTATTACACTTTTAAACGCTCAAATAACATAGAAAAAGTGACTATATAATAATAATAATAATAATAATGATAATAATAATAATAATAATAATAATAATAATAATAATAATAATAATAATGCTATTCCAATAAGCTATCTTATTGGAAAAAAAATACCTTTGGGTGTAAAAAGGTGAAAGAAACAAGTTGCCACTAAAGTCTCAAAAAAAAAAAAAAATTAGACACTAAGATTAAATACAAAATACAAATGAATTAGGAAAATGATGTGGAAAAGTATTTTCTTCACTTATTATTTCACCTGACCAAAATTAAACTTTCTGTGGTACCTCAATTTATGCTAAGCTTGAACGTTACATTTTTTAGCAAAAAAAAAATAAAAATAAAAAATAAAAATACGGAATAAGAAAATTATTTATGTAGAAAAAAAAAAGTTCATCAGGGAAAATGTACACGTTACACATACATGCAAGTTAAGATCAGTTGCCAAAATATCTAGTTGTGATGGAGAAAGAACTTAATTAAAAGGCTGTTGTAATTCAGTGACACGTTGTTGGGCTGGAGTCACAGTACATAGTAGCGTATGTTAAAGTGGAATTAAAGGGAAAGGCGCAACGGGGTCGTATTTAGAGTTGGACAGTTTAAAGACTAGTTTCCCAACACTGGACAGAATAACTTTAGTGATCATATAAAACATTACCTATGGTTAAGTTCAGAGTATTTGGTCTCAGTGGGTCAAATTTCACTTGATAATTTGAATCTTGCCAAGTTTACGATTAAACTACTCCGGAAATCTACTAATTAGAATATTTTTTAACTATCATATATATCTTCATTGTTCGTGAAATTATTATTATTTTAATGAAAAGAGTAATAAAATCACTAAATTTCCTCCATTATTTCGGTAAGGTAAAATATTTTTTTTAAAAAAAGCAAAATAAATATTCGAGGAAGAGTCCTTGGTAAAGAAGTAAATAGGTAAGAGAAATCACTGATGAGTAAACAACACATCTATTGAACAAGAAATTCCAACATAGAAACTCTTTCTTGAGAAGAGCGAAACTTATACAGATGAACTCTGATGTTTTGACAAAATAATAACCGGTACAGAAGACAAATCTTAGAGATACTAAGGAAAATAACTGATAGAAATTTAAAGAAAATATAAATACAATGAAAGCAGGAACTGACGAGAGGTAAAAAAAATAGAAAAAAAAATTCTAAGGGAATAATTTTGTTTTAATTCTGTTACAGTACAAACACTTCACGTTCAGAGATAAATCCGTTTAAAGGTGAAGAGGAGCTCTATGGATATCTAAGTATTAGTATCTTATTAAATTGTTGATGGCAACCGATGAAAGAATAGTATGAGTCTAAAATAATCTACAGACTGGGCTGGAAAAGTGCAAAACAAAGTTTAAATTATCAAGTTCATTTAAAAGTCAAAACAAAGAAATAATTTGAATAATTCAGAAAACCTTTGGTATAAATATTGCAATTTTCATTCAAATTTTGAAAAATGGGGCCCGACAAGGAAACGAAAAAAATGGTGTTTGTGTGGAAATTATCTAATCCCAAGGTGGAGAGAAGGTAACTGATATTGTTCAACTTAAATAGAATATCACCAAACCCTCAACTGTGAAACATGGTACACGTCGCTAACAAATCACGATTTTTTAATTATAATAAAGTCATGCTCTTTCTAACCTTCAGGAAGTATCTCACAAATCTATCGAATGTTTTAGCAAAATTACTGTTCAGCTTTGTCTCAATTATAGTTGAAAAGCTAGGCCCTCTATTTATGCCTATGATATCAAGATACCAAACTCTTTTAACATTTCCACTTTATGCATGCATATAATAAGATCAAGATAAGATAGATTTATTCTATTCAGTTTGGTTTGTATACTCTATGTTGATAGATTTATTCTATTCAGTTTGGTTTGAATACTCTATGCTCTCAATTTCCCTATGCCACTAGCATAATAAGAAGCTTCCTGCTTTTATCTTAAATCAACAAATACTTTTCCAAGCCACCTCTCCAATAATACTTAATAAACATAACCACAAAAATATGAAAATTACCGTATATTCTTAAAATTTAAAAAAGTATAGAAAACTCAAGACAAACAAAGTTCAACATAATAATGCTAACAAGAAATGTAAAAGGATTCCCGGGTAAGCAGCAGCTGCAGCAGCAGTTGTAGGTAGAGGTGGTGGAGGTAGCGTTGGTGGAGGTACTGGTTGCATATTCCCCCCTCGCCAAGTGTTTCCTCCTCTTCTGTTTCCCCCCATGCCGGGGAGAGTACCTCCTCTTCGTACCCTTCCTATAACGTGACCTTGAGAGGAACTGCGATATAAACCACGGCTTAACACTTCAATACCTGAACCTCTTGCACCGGTGGAGGTAGGGGCCTGTTACAAAAAGAAACAAAAAATTCATAAATCAATGATACATAAAATGTGATAAAACTGAACTCGTCTATGAAATTATATCAAGTTTAAAAGGCAGATAATTTTAATAAAAAAAAATTTAAAGCTAAAAAGTATGTAAATATATATATTAACTTACATGTGGTGTATGTGGAATTTGATGTATGTGTGTGTGAGAAGGAAAAGGTGATACAATAGTCGGCTGCTGATGAGGATGATGATGATGCTGATGATGATGGTGATGAGGGTGTGGAATTTGTGGGTGTTGGAGAGCATGAGCTGGCGCCGAAACAGCTTGCTGAGCAGAAGGTCCTATTTGTTGTACAGGCGGTTGCCCGATACTAACAGCTGGTTGCGTATACAGCTGAGGATGCGAAGCAGCTGGTAGTAGCTGGGTAGAGGCTGAATGGGATAATATAGGGGCTGCATGGCCTGCTGCAACAAATGGAGTGACATAGTTGGGAGGATGACCAAGACAACCTCCGCTGACCTGAAAAACAAAAATTGAAAAATCAAAATTTATAGTACCTAATATAAAATGGTTTATTTCAATTACCAGGCCTTGCAGCTAACCTGATATTGATGGTATGCCGGATTAGAACAAAGGAATGAATGGGCATTGCAGTGATGAAGCCTAGGCACGGATGTATATCCTCCAGGAGTACTTGCAAACCCAGCAGCAGCTCCAACGTAGCCACCTGCTCCGTTCATCTGCAAGAGAAAGATATATTTGAGATAAAAAAAATAAATAAATAAACAGTAATAATTACAATAAGACCATTTTTGGGGGGAGTGGGAGAAATTAGCTTGGATTTAAGATCATAAACCTATAGTTAAAGGAATTTTGAAACGTGTTAAAATGTAATGTATTTGAGGTTTTTAAGTGATTAACAGAAAAAAGTGTTAAATATATATTTAATATATTTAATAATTATTTAATAAATATTTCAACTAACTACTTAAACTATTTCAAAAATAAATAAATAAATAAAAAAAAAAATAAACCTCAGTACAGAGTAAATAGTGACAATCTTCAAAGATTTCTCCTATTCCAACTTTTCTTCTTTTTTTTTTCATATATGACCTTCTCACGGCTACTTAATTTACTATCCACTCCTTTGTCTTGCTAACGAATCCACCATTCATTTTGAAAGATCCCACCCAACATCAATTAACTGACATTATGTGAGTGGCCTTGAAGCAACTAATCTCTTTTTTTTTTTTTTTTTTAAATTTCTAATTGGGGCACAGAAAACATGATTGTTTTTAATATCTCAAAAACTTAGTTCCTTCATCTTTCTACTAGATATAATCTTTCACAGAACTATGACGTCTTCAGAAAAAAACATCAAACCTTCGTCTGTTCTTAATATTCTTGTCTTTTCTTTCCTCGTGATTTTTCTTTTTAAAAAAGCTTTTAAAAGTTAGGTGTTCTGAGGCAGTTTTAAAATTTTCTCACGCTACCCCAGTTGCTTCCTCTTTACAGGAATGTTGCTCACCCCTATTCGGAATATACTTCAAACATATGGGATGGTTCCACTCTCACAGCTCTCCTTGAAAAGGTGGAGTCCATAGCTTTTAGTCTTATCAACTCTTTCGCTCTTACAATTTCTCATCAGTTTCTTTCTGCTCGTCGGATTGTTACGCCATTCTCTTTATACTATCGCCGTAACAACAGACACATTCTATTTAAACTCTCCAGTCACATACCTTCTCCATTGAGAAGAGTACGTGCGACAGGCCCATCTATATAGATTCATTCTTTTTCTGTACAACTATCTGACCCCAGACGTAACAGCTATTCTCAATCTTAAATGCACTCTACTGGTAAAGTCTGGAACACTCTCCTTTTATCTATTTTGCCCAATTTCTTTTGGTTTGCACACCTTCGAATACCTGCATCTGGGAATGTCGGCTTTACTTTGGCCCTTTCGGAAATTTACCAATTCAAGTGGAAATTAGTAAAATTTCGACTATTGCCCATCAGAAAAGGAAACATTAAAGTATATATATATATATATATATATATATATATATATATATATATATATATATATATATATATAATAATAATAATAATATATAATAATAATATTAATAATATAATATATATATAAGTAGTATATAAAACCCGGTTGCGACAACATTCCTCTAAATTTGTGAACATTCTTGCATATCCTTCATTTCCCCTCGCTTCAAAATTCATTTATTTAAAAATTTTGTAAAGTTATCCTTTTAAAATAAAGGAGCAGATCGTTTTCTTTAGTTTTTTTAAGATTCGAACGATAGTTAAAAAAACTGACGAGGGGAAAATAAAAAACTCATGGACTCTAACCACTAGGCCACGAGGTACCTCGTAAAATCTTCAACATAAATTTATTTATATATATTAATAAGGATTTTTATAGTAGTAGAGTTTGCATTATTATTATAATTAGAGATTATGAAAGGTTTTCGCCTATATTTATTATATAAAATATATATAAAATAAAGGCAATATTTGAATTTACATCATAGCTTCTCGAGTAAAGTACGGAATGTTCTAGAAACTTTACGAAGGTATAAAATTAACGAGAAATTTGTATACAATACAAGTTTTAATTGAAGTCCTTCGAGTGATCTCGTAGCCTAGTGGTTATCGTTCTTGCCTTGAGTTTGAGAGGTCGTTGGTTCAAGTCTTATTGATTTTTTAAAAATTTTCAGATGAAAATTTTTGTTGTTCAGTACAAGTTCTGAATTAATTTACTCAGTTTACCACGTAGGGTAGTGGTTAGAGTCTTTGCCTCAGACGTTCAAAGTAAGCGAGTTCGAATCTAGTTGATGTTTTAGAAAGTCTTACAAATCTACTGCACTCGTGAGTGCAGTGGGAAGTGTTAGTAATATAGCATATCCCACTGCACTCGTGAGTGCAGTGTTAGTAATATAACGTATTAACACAAACGGAAAACTAACTTGTGGGGTACTCGAGTTATCTCCCTCTCTCTCTCGCTATATATATTTTAAAGTATTTTTTAAGTTAGAAAAATTCGTAGATTTTTAAAAACTATTTTATGATAAAAATCTGCAGCATTTTTAAGTTAGAAAAATGAAGGAAAAATCAACAGATTTTTAAAAAAATTATTAATAAAAATCTGATTCTAATTAAGATTGTTTTTCTAATGTTTTATTTATAATAAAAAATCTATAAGAAAATGGAAATAATATGTTCATTACATAAACGTGAAACTAACGAAAATTGTAAATCATGTAATTTTTTAAAAGATTTCTATAAAAATAAATGGGATAATTACAACTATAAAGCTAACCGTTCTCAATATACGCTAAATAATGATAATAAACCGTTAAAATATTCACCAAGAATATATTTAGAGAAAGTTATTGATAAATATTATAAAAAAAATAAAGAGATAATGAATAATTATGATAAAATATTAAATCTCAATGATGAATTTGAACAAGCATATCTGGATGTAAAATGTTCAAATAGAAAGAATTCTTTAAATGTTCACTTTAAATTATTTAAATTGCTACAATTATGTGGTGTCAAATGTAATATATCAGATTTTCAGAAAGTTTCTAATAAAAGAGAAATTACGTTAAATAAGTACAATCAAATGTGGAAAAAAATCTGTGAGATTAGTAAATGGAAGTTGATTGAGTAAAAAGGGATATGAGTATTATATTTAAATTTTTTAAATATAATTTTTCCCTTTAGTCTGAATCGTCTGAATCGCTAGCAATTAGATCAAATAATCTTTCTTTTATCGGTTTATTAGCTACATAAGCTATTTCCCTTACAGCTTTTAGAAAACCTATGCTGTTAATGAATTTATGGTAAAGATCCAAACACCCTTCGATATCCTTAGTAAATCTTATATTATAAACGTCGACTAAAAGATTTACTACTCCGTCCGTATATATCCCATAAATTTCTGAAAAATCTTTACATTGTGAACAATGATTATAGAATTTTTTATAAAATTTTTTATTACAAATGAATTTTTGATTTTCAGAATTTTTAGATTCAGT
>SEYY01000583.1:35275-37775 GCA_009176605.1 Armadillidium nasatum
TTCTGTTGCTGGTGGTGATGGTGAGGGTGATGATGCTGCTGGTATTGATAATGTGATAATTGCTGAGTCATGGGACTGCTCAGATTTGACATCGCCAGAGAAAGGGGTACCTGTAAATAAAATAAAAGTATTAATAATAATAATTTCACTTAAGAAAAAGTATCGTGGCCTTAATATTAGTTAACACTTATTTAAAATATAAATTAATAAATATATAAATAAATAAATAAAATAAAATAAATATAGGCTATAGGCTACTTGCGTAATAGCGAAGTTCGTAAAATCGAAAGTCATGACATTCACACTTACGGAAATAAATTGCTTGTGTTCGTAAAAGTGAAATGTAGCATTTACGTAACCTTTGATTAACATTGGCAAAAATGTCAATGAAAATTAAGTACTCTAACTTTACGAAGGTCATATATATATATATATATATATATATATATATATATATATATATATATATATATATATATATATATATATATAATATATATATAATATATATATATATATATATATATATATATATATATATATATATATATATAATATATATATATATATATATATATATATATATATATATATATATATAATATATATATATATATATATTATATATATATATACCATCTCTCTCTACTCGACACAATCTTCCACACAACTACGATATCTTCTTCGAAAACACGCAACTCAAACCTTCATCTCTCCTCAATATTCTAGGTGTTTCTTTTTCTCGTGATCTTTCTTGGAAAGATCACATTACCTCTCTTTCTAAACAAGCTTCTAAGAGGTTGGTGTTCTGAGGCGCCTTCAGTATTTCTTCACACCACCCCAGTTGCTTGCTCTGTATAGGGGTGTTGTTCGCCCCTGTATGGAGTATGCGTCACACATCTGGGGTGGTTCCACACACACAGCTCTCCTGGAAAAGGTGGAGTCTAGAGCTTTTCGCCTTAATCAATTCTCCTGCTCTCACTAATTCTCTCCAATCTCTTTCTGCCCGTCGAAATGTTGCGTCACTCTCTCTCTACTATCGCTATTACAATGGACACTGCTCTTCTGAACTCTCTCGTCGCATACCTCCTCCATTAAGAAGGGCTCGTGCGACTCGTCTTCTACACAGTCTCATCCTTTCTCTGTCCAACTCTCTGACCCAGACTTAACCTCTATGCTCAATCTTACATTTACTCTACTGGTAAAGTCTGGAACACACTTCCTTCATCTATTTTCCCAACTACCTATGACTTAAGCACCTTTAAACGCCGCGTATCAGGTCATGTCGGCCTTTAATTTGACCATGTTTCCGACTTTCCTCCAAACTCTGGTGGAACAATGGTAGGCCTCTGGCCTTTGCCACACCAGAGGAGAAATAAAAAAAAAAAAAAAAAAAAAAATATATATATATATATATATATATATATATATATATATATATATATATATATATATATATATATATATATATATATATATATATATATATATATATATATATATATATATATATATATATATATATATATATATATATATATATATATATATATATATATATATATATATATATATATATATATATATATATATATATATATAATTATATATATATATAATATATATATATATATATATATATATATATATATATAATATATATATATATATATATATATATATATATATATATATATATATATATATATATATATATATATATATATATATATATATATATATATATATATATATATATATATATATATATATATATATATATATATATATATATATATATATATATATATATATATTATATATATATATATATATATATATATATATATATATATATATATATATATATATATATATATATATATATATATATATATATATATATATATATATTATATATATATATATATATATATATATTATATTATATATATATATATTATATATATATTATATATATATATATATATATATAATATATATATATTGAAATAATTGGAAGAATTTATTTTATTTTTGTAAACGTGAATAGAAACTCAAAAACATTTTTACCTACGAATCAGTTTCAAGAATTTTGTTTTTGTTTTTCAAAATTTTCTTACAATGTTAAAGTAAAAAAAAAAAAAAATCAAAGGGGATTCCCTATTCAGGGAGGAAAACTCTCGAGAAGGTTGATCAATGGGATTCGCAAAAAGGATCGAACCCTAGACTCTTACCACACGAACCGATGTCCCTACTACTGAAGCCACAGTAGGACTAGTAATTCTAGTGGTAATAATTTGATCTTCGTAACTATACACCAATAAGATTCCTATCATTTATACAGAGATCAATGATGGTTAATTCAACCGAGTTACAATTTAAGTGCTTTAGTCATAGCAAAAATATAACTTAGTAATTTAGATGAATGTTATAAATTTAGGACAATCAAAAATTCAATCTAAAACAGTAAAATAATTATGAAAGAGCTTCGTAAAAA
>SEYY01000583.1:42775-58873 GCA_009176605.1 Armadillidium nasatum
ATATATATAATATATATATATATATGCGAATTGTAGATCAAGAGTGAGGGTGAAGAGAGAACTATCGGATTGGTTTAGCATAGGAGTGGGATTGAGACAGGGGTGTGTAATATCTCCATGCTATTTAATCTATTGATGAATGGTTTACTTAGAAAAATGGAGAGAGAAGGGAAGAGTATTACGTTGAGAAATATGGAGGGTGAATGTGAAGTGAATGTTTTACTTTTTGCAGATGATGCGGCATGTGTTGGTGGCAGAATCTGGAGAAAAGATGAGAATACTTGTGAGAGAGTTTGAAGGGAAATGTGCAAACACGAGATTGAAATTCAATCCAGCGAAGAATAAAGTTATGAGGATTGGAGGTGGGGATGAGGAAATGTGGAGGGAGGAATTGGTTTGTAGAAGTGTGAGAATGGAAACTTGAGGAGGTGAATGAATTCAAATATCTAGTAATGTTGGGTGGAAGGTAAGGGTAGGACGGAAAAAGAAATAAAGAACAGAGTGGTAGAAGGAATGAAAGTATTGGGGGGCCTAAGAAAAGTATGGAAGAAAGGAAAAATTTCGAAAGAAATAAAGATAAGAATGTTTGAATGTATGTGTTCACCTTCTGTATTGTATGGGTGTGAAACATAGATGATAAGTGTTCGGTCGAGAAAAAGTTTCAATGTCTTTGAGATGAAAGATTTGAGAGCGATATATAAATTGAGAAGGATTGATAGGGTTAGAAATGAAAGAATAAGGGAGATGTGTAAATGGAAGAAGGGTGTAATTGATAGAGAGGAGGAGGATGTGCTAAAATGGTTTGGACATATTTGAAGAATGAATGAGGACAGAATGGTACTTAGATTCCATGTGGATAGAGGTATTGATAAAGGAAGGCCGAAGTGGAGATGGATGGATGGAGTGAGAGTGATTTTGATGGAAGGAATTTGAGTTTAGAAGAGGGTAGAAGATTTGTAGAGACAAAGAGAGATTAAGGGCGGTGGTGAAAGGGGTTGGAAGGGGTTGGTTGTAAGGGAATTGTGGCGGGCACCACCCCACGAAAGTGGGAAAGGTGATAATAATAATAATATATATATATATATTTATATATATATATATATATATATATATATATATATATTATATATATATATATAATAATAATATATATATATATATATATATATATATATATTTTTTTTTTTTTTTTTTTTTTTTTTTTTTTTTTTTTTTTTTTTTTTTTTACCATACCCCAGGTAGGACTTTCGTCCTGTCAGTAGGATCTTCCGAGGAAGATCCTTGGGTTTCTTGGGCCAACGGCGGATACCGCTGGCTTGGCCAGGCCTATCGCGGATGCCGGAGATTATTAGTTAACAGCTGGCTTTCTTCTTTTACTCTACCACTGAACCACTTTATTATATATATATATTATTATTATTATTATATATATATTATTATTATATATTATATATTATATATATATATATTATATATATATATATATATATATATATATATATATATATATATATATTAGTGATGGCATACGCATTCGCATCCTGATCAAAATTAACATCCGCATCCTCATCAAAATAACATCCGCATCCGCATCCTCATCAAAATTAATATCCGCATCCGCATCCGCATCCGCACTTTTCGAAAATTAAACATCCGCATCCGCACTTTCGAAAATTCAACATCTGCATCCGCATCCGCATCCGCACTTTCGAAAATTCAACATCCGCATCCGCATCCGCACTTCTCCAAAATTCGACATCCGCATCCGCATCCGCAAATTAGAAAAAATTACATCCGATCCATCACTAATATATATATATATATATATATATATATATATATATATATATATATATATATATATATATATATATATATATATATATATATATATATATATTATATATATATATATATATATATATATATATATATATATATATATATATATATATATATATATATATATATATATATATATATAAGGATTTAAAGAGGAAGGTATTGCTCCATTCCCGAAGGGGACATTTGCTAACGTATTTGAAACGAAAGCACAGGTGGCAAAGGTGGCCAGCTCTTTTCTACCGGCTTTCTAATCCTTCCCAATAGGGTCTTTTATCTGGGTATCTTTTTTTCCTGTTATAAGCAAACAGAGGTCACCCTCATAGGGATTTGTACAGGGGTTGCTATAGCAAAATGGTCGTTAAAACCAGAACCATCACGTGTATATATATATATATATATATATATATATATATATATATATATATATATATATATATATATATATATATATATATATATATATATATATATATATATATATAATATATATATATATATATATATATATATATATATATATATATATATATATATATATGTGTGTGTGTGAGAGAGAGAGATGGTAAATTTCTCCTGCTTGAAGATTTTAACATTAGTAAAAATAGTAGTAAACACGTGCTAAGTTATTTCAAGTATATAAAAAAAATTTCACATAAAAAAAAAAAGAAAACAAAAAATTCAATATCAAAATTTTATACACTAAATATCAGAGAAATGAGATTATTTTTTTTTTTTTTTTTTTTTTAAACTAAAATTGAAATCTTTTCCTCTGACTGAATAAAACAAAATCAAATTTAAGAAATGAAGTACAATGATATTTTTTAGAGATAATTTATTTTTTAAAAGACCTACGAGCACGACAGAGAATGAATGACCTCTCAATCACGGAGAGGTCAAACCACTAAGGAATAGAGCATGCAGAAAGACAACAGAAATGTTTCCTCTTAAATAAAACTTTTCGTTGCGATAATACAAGGATCGTAGCAATTTAATTCGTTATCCTTTTGTTATCGCTGAAGACTCTTTTAATCGGGTTAAAGGGTGGGCGGCGGGTGGCGGGCGGTGATCGGCGGGCCTTAAAAAACACCCACCCTATAAATTTAAATTTACAAGTATCTATTCCTATAATTTTTAATGCAAATGGATAAAAATCAGAATAAAGTCCAATTTCCAAACTTTTCAACACGATCACGTCATCAGTTTCATTTTGCCCTTAATAAACCTTCAAATAAATCTAAAAAGTCTTCCTTTAAAAGATAATCAAACACTTTCATAGTTTATTAAAATATATATATAACACTTAAACTCTTCTTATCTCATATAAAAATGGATTCTCCAAGCTTAGTTAATCTTATAAAATACTCTACGAGATAGTGTTCCTATATCCAGTCAAAATTAACATTTATTTCTTATATATATATATATATATATATATATATATATATATATATATATATATATATATATATATATATATATATATATATATATATATAATATATATATATATATATATATATATATATATATATATATATATATATATATATATATATATATATATATTTATTGTCTCTGAAAATGATAAAGGTGGTAACATGTACCGGATTAATATCGAAATTTTAACCCTGAGAGATTATTATTTCTATTATTACTACTACTATTATTATTATTATTATTATTATTATTATTATTATTATTATTATTATTATTATTATTAAAAAGAGAAACGTAAGATTATTTGTATTTACACATAAATCAAGAAAAAAAAGAACTGTTTACAAAAAGTCTCACTTGATACTGAGGAATAATATTACAAACAATTATAATTATTATTATTATTGCTAGAAGTTATTTTCTCGATCTTGCATATATATATACGAAACAATCATTATTATTATTATTATTATTATTATTATTATTATTATTATTATTATTATTATTATTATTATTTGCTCCTGATGTTGCAAACAAAATTTACCTTACTGAATAAAACTAAGACAGTTTAATACTATTAATGTGTTATATATATATATATATATATATATATATATATATATATATATATATATATATATATATATATATATATATATATATATATATATATTACAAGCGTTAAACAATATGTAACCTATTACAAATATAAATAAAACCTATTATTACTTTATTTTTGTAATTAATTCAAAATATATGCCATTAATATTATTGTTGTTATTTTTGTTGTTGTTGTTGTTGTTATTCTTCTTTAAGAACTTTCCGAAAATTTAACTTTTCAAACAATGAACAAAGTTCCTCTTATTATTAAGTATGCTAACACCCACGAATATATTATATATATATATATATATATATATATATATATATATATATATATATATATATATATATATATATATATATTATATATATATATCTTATATGAAATGTATATATTGATTGGTAACTACATAATAAAAATAATACCCTTGATAATTCAGTAAGGCCTATACTCAACCCACTCAAAAAATAATATGGAAAATATAAATATAAAAAGAAAATAGAAATTTTGATTATATATATATATATATATATTATATATATATATATATATATATATATATATATATATATATATATATATATATATATATATATATACATGTGTGTGTGTGTGTGTGTGTGTGTGTGTGTGTGTGTGTGTACACGCGAACGCAAAGAAATCACGCAAAAGGAAATAAAACATCCTAACCGGAAATAAAAAGTTCGATAAACCAAGCAATTACAAAACGGCTAAAGAATAGACGAAAAAAAAAAAAAGAGTCTTAAGTTACGTCGCCAATCGAATACGACTTTTAGAAAAGTAATTCTTATGAAGCTCCAATCAAACTAGATTCGATTTTCAATAAGTGTCACATTTTTAAAGAAAATTTCTAATTTCCGCTACACACAAACACATTTCCAGTTTTTAATAAATTTTTTTTACCGGCAATTTAATTTTGTAAATCTTCATTTAAAAAAAAAAAAGATTTAAATGAACAGTTTAAATAATAATAAGAATCTGAAGAGTAAAGACTAACTTTTTGAAGAACTTTCATCTAGATTTTAAGATAAATCTTTAATCACATGACTTCAAATATACTGGGAAAAAGAATAGGAAAATATCAAAGTAATCAGAAATTTTAAATATTTAATAAGATGTTTACCTTTTTATTATTATTATTATTATTATTATTATTATTATTATTATTATTATTATTATTATTATTATTATTATTATTATTATTATTATTATTATTATTGCCCTATTCAAGGAGAAACTTTAATAGGTAGTATATACCTAGGAACCCTAAGTGGGATCGAACCGGCGCCCTCAAGCACATGAGTCAATCACTCTACCGTTTGAGCCAATACTACTACGATTACTACTAAAATAATACTCTTTCAATTAATTTAAAAAAAAAAACTTTTCCTTTTAAGAGACCACCATTAAACTCAAAGACTCTCTAAAGTCTGCAACTAAAATAAACATAAAAAAAAAAAACAATTTTATTGAGCAGAATGAAGTCAAGAACTACTCTGAAGAATTTCAAAGGCCACTAATGAGTAAGAAAAAAAAAAAAAAAATAAGATTTAAGAAAATCAAAGAAACATTTACACTTAGAGGAAAAAGAAATCTGTGCAAATAAATTTAAAAGGCAATTTTCAGACATTCTTGGATTTTTTTAAAAAAGTTTTAAGGTTCATCAGGTTCCTTGTGTTCACCACCAGGAACCACCTCCCGTTACAAGACACACTGAACTTGAAATTAAATAATACCATAGTAGTATGGTTATTCGTTTATTAAATTCTAGTTAAATTGTCTTAAATTAAGATTTAAGTTTCATCGGGTTTCTTGTGGTCACCACCAGGAACCACCAGGTACAAGACACACTAAACATGAAGTTAAATAATACCATAGTAGTATGATAATTATTTTATTAAATTTTATTTCGCATCAATCCCATGATAAATTTAACATTTTCAAACCAATCAACAACGAAAGTTTCTCAAAGTTATACTATGAAATTTTTTTTCAAGAACCACATTAAAACCACAAGTAAAAAAGTGTAAACTAGAAAAAATAGTTAAAATACTCCAAAATCTCTCATTATTGCAACCTCAATCCATATAAATATTTAGATAATTCCTTTCCAGTTAGTCCTGATCCAAACTGAGCTTTCGAAGGAATCCTAAGGATTGTTTTAGGATGTCCAGGATGTTTTAGGATGTTTATAAAGTCATAAAGTATAAAGAATAATAAAAAAATCTAAACTTCAAGTTAAAATTAAGAAGTTAAGACTATCTCAAATTTGAAAGTTTATTCGCACAATAAGGTTTTAAAGGCATATATACATTTCTATTTTCACCAAAACAATGAAATTAGCATGCTGATATATATATATATATATATATATATATATATATATATATATATATATATATATATATTATATATATATATATATTATATATATATATATATATATATATATATATATATATACAGAGAAGAAAGGATGTAAACATGAAGTCTGACTACTTTTTAACTCTGAAAAGAGACTGCAAGCAATTTGTAAGAAGTGTATGCAACTTTGAAAAATAAACAAAAAAACACTTATAAGAAGTGTTTGCAAAGTAACTTTGAAAAGAAACAAAATAAAAAAAAAACAATTATAAGAAGTGTATGCATTTGAAAAAAAAACAAAAAAAAATTATAAGAAATGTATGTAACTTGAAAAGAAACAAAAAGCACTTATAATAAGTGTAAAAAAAAAAAAAAAAAAAAAAAAAAAAAAAGTAAAAAAACTTTGAAAAGAAAAAAAAAAAGAAAAACTCTTATAAGAAGTGTATGTAACTTGGAAAAGAAAGAAAAAAAACTCTTAAGAAGTGTATGCAACTTTGAAACGAAAAAAAACACTTTATTATTATATATATATATATATATATATAATATATATATATATATATATATATATATATAATATATATATATATATATATATTATATATATATATATATATATATATATATATATGCAACTTTGAAAAAAAACACTTATAAGAAAAAAAAAAACTTTGAAAGGAAACAAAAAAAAACATATAAGAAGTGTATGCAACTTTGAAGAGAAAAAAAAAACAATTATAAGAAGTGTATACAACTTTGAAAAGAAAGAAAAAAAAAACACTTATAAGAAGTGTACGTAACTTGGAATAGAAACAAAAAAAAAAAAAACAAGAAGTGTATGCAACTTTGAAACGAAAAAAACACTTATAAGAAGTGTATGTAACTTTAAAAGAAACAAAAAAAAACATAAGAAATGTATGTAACATTGAAAGGAAACAAAAAAAACACTTATAAGAAGTGTATGCAACTTTGAAAAGAAAAAAAAACAATTATAAGAAGTGTATTCAACTTTGAAAAGAAACAAAAATCACTTATAAGAAGTGTATGTAACCTGGAAAAGAAACGAAAAAAAAGACATATAAGAAGTGTATGCAATTTTGAAACGAAAAAAAAAACAATTATAAGAAGTGTGTGCAACTTTGAAAAGAAAAAAAACACTTACAAGAAGTGTATGTAACTTTGAAAAGAAATAAAAAAAAAAACTCAAAAAAATATATATAAGAAGTGTATGCAACTTTGAAAAGAAAAAAACACATAAGAAGTATATGCAATTTTAAAATGAAAAAAACAATTATAAGAAGTGTATGCAACTTTGAAAAGAAACAAAAAAAACACTTATAAGAAGTGTATGTAACTTGGAAAAGAAACAAAAAAAGACATATAAGAAGTGTATGCAATTATAAGAATTATAAATTATAAGAATTATAAAAATTATAAGAAGTGAATGCAACTTTGAAAAGAAAAGAAAACAATTATAAGTTTTTTCAACTTTGAAAAGAAACAAAAAACACTTATAAGAAGAGTATGTAACCTGGAAAAGAAACGAAAAAAAAAGACATAAGAAGTGTATGCAATTTTGAAACGAAAAAAAAACAATTATAAGAAGTGTATGCAACTTTGAAAAGAAAAAACACGTACAAGAAGTGCATGTAACTTTGAAAAGAAACAAAAAAAACTCTTATAAGAAATGAATGAAACTTTGAAAGGAAGCAAAAAAAAATATAAGAAGTGTATGAAACTTTGAAAAGAAAAAAACACTTATAAGAAGTATATGCAACTTTAAAAAGAAAAAAAACAATTATAAGAAGTGTATGCAACTTTGAAAAGAAACAAAAAAACACATAAGAAGTGTATAACTTGGAAAATTAAAAAAAAAAACATATGTGTGAGCAACTGTGAAAAAAAAGCACATAAGAACTGGATGACTTTGAAAATAATATAAAAAAAAACATTCAAAAGAAGTGTATACAACTTTGAAAAGAAACAAAAAAAAAAACACTATAAGAAGTGTATGTAACTTTAAAAAGAAAAAAATATTTAGAAGTGTATGCAACTTTGAAAAAAACAAAGAATAAAAATTTTAAGAAGTGTATGCATTTGAAAAGAAACAAAAAAAAAAAAAAAAAAAAAAAAAAAAAAAAAAAAAAAAAAAAAAAAAAAAAAAAAAAAAAAAAAAAACATTAAAAAAAAATTTTTAAAAACACTTATAAGAAGTGTATGCAACTTTGAAAAAAAAAATATAAGAAGCGTATGCAACTTTGAAAGGAAACAAAAAAAAAAAAAACCTTTTAAAAAAAGGTATAATTGTACATTAACAAGTGTTGGCGGACGCGCCTGTGAGGTGAGGTACGACGCAAGTAGTTACATATCTATCTGATAGCTTAAATAAGCCTAACGAGAACCGGTTTACTTTTCGGCGCGTGTTCAAGGTCACCGTGCGGTCAAAAGGTTTTAACCTTTTGATCTTATCTTAACCGCAGGAATTCTTTTAAGTATTTACCGAGTGAAATTTTTTTTTTAATAAATAATAATTTAAATAAATAAATAAATATATTAATTAAGTTTGATTCTTCTTAAGGCGCGTTTACCGTCCACGTTCCATTGGAGGTTTGCGCAATAATAATTTAAGTAAATAAATAAATAAATAAAAATAAATAAATAAATAAAAATAAATAAAATAATAATAATAATTAAAATATATATATATTATATATATAATATATATATATATATATATATATATATATATATATATATATATATATATAGTAAGGCATAAGGGTCCACCATCTTCCTACCACTGCCTCCCCTCACCTCCCCCTAAAATAAAAAGTATGAAGTTAGTAACAGTTATTAGTATATAGGCATCAACCGATGTGGTGAAAATAAATAAATAAATAAAAAATAAATAAATAAAATATATAATAAATAAATAATATATTATAATATTATATATATATATATATATATATATATATATATATATAATATATATATATATATATATATATAATACCCAGCCCCAATCAACCACCACTCAGCCCTCATGCCACCCCTCATCAGCCTTCCCCCTCAAATAAAAAGTATGTAGTTAGTAATAGTTATTCGTATATAGGTTGTTCAGTGTTGTGGAAATAAATAAACAAATAAAAAAAAATAAATAATATATATATATATATATATATATATATATATTATATAATATATATATATATATTATATATATAAATAAATAAATAATATATATAATGGCGTAGGGGCTCACCATCACCCTACCCCTACCCTGTCCATTTCCCTCCTTCACTTCATTGACATTAAGAACACACACACAGACACACATACAAACCCATAACGGTGTATAGGTGCTCACGCACTGCAGCTCTTTCATAACTATAATAATAATTATTATTATATTAACAAAACCTGTTAAATATATGTAGAAAGACCCATATTTGACTCTTTAGATGGGTGTAGGGTGCTAAGTCGCGTAAGGACACAGCCCATACCTTGCTAAGCACATGTACAAGCATACACATACACACATACATACATGCATGCATACATACATACATACATACATTACCGGAGTCGGAGTCGAATAAAAAATAAAAATAAATAAATAAGTAAATAATAAAAGCAAGAAATAATATTTAAAAAAATAAAATAAAATAAATAAAAAATGAAAAATAAAAAAAGTAAAAAATAAATAAAATAAAAATAAAAAAAAAAATAAATAATAAATTAAAAATTAAAAAAAAAATAAAAATAAAAATCAAATAAAAATAAAAAAAAAATAAAAAATACAAATAAATATGAAAATAAAAATAAAAAATACAATATTTTGTTAAAAAAAAAAATTTAATATATATATATATATAATATATATATATATATATATATATATATATATATATATATATATATATATATATATATATATATATATATATATATATCGATAATGGCGTGTGGGTCTCCCATCACCCTTCCCCTACCCTTCCCATATCCCACCCTCACTTTATTGCCATTAAGAACACACACACACACATACATACACACATTCTCTAACAGACATACCACAAATCATTATTATTATTATGTCATACGTAATAGTAGCAGTAGTAGTATTCATACCCTAAGCCCTTAAGTTATCTTACTTAACAGCATGAGGTAGGCAATAGAAGCTTGTAAAGACAGACAGACAGACACACACAAATACACACACACATATATACACACACACATACACGATAAACATTCACCCATAAACTCATTTAATTTACAGGATCATGTATCTTAGCAGCAGTTGAAGACATTTAAACATAAGCTGTTAAACTTTACACTCAACTAAATAAAAAGATACACAAACATGAACACATTTACACACATTATGGTTCGTTTCAAAAATACAAGTTTATTTTTACATGAACATTTTTTTAAAAATATTAATAAAATCTATTGGCGATTAAGTTTTAAAAATAATTAAGAAACTTTTAAGAAGAAAAACTTTTTCACTAAACATTTTTAACAAACCATTAAATATTAAATGAAAATTATAAATTAACATTTTCAAAAACATTTCATTCCTATAAACTATATACTTTATATACTTAATAAGTATATGAACATAATGGAACACGGAATTTCTTTAAAACAAATGTAATCGTATAACTTGCAATATATATTTTCACAATATAATATAACATTTTTACTTACGACAATATTACACTAAGACCAACAGAGTCCATCTAAGCGTCACGACAGCAAAATCCATACTAATAATATTCCACCAATTAGCATTAGACATTATCACAAAACAAGTATAAGCCCCGCCCCTTTTTCATATTCAACCAATCACCAGAGGGCGTCATCATAAAACATTACACAAGGCTAAGACCAGTATACCTTTCTACATAGGCCAGGTAAATTTCGGTTAACCTGTTTACCTTTTTTTGACATTGATTGATGGAAATATAAACCCATCCTAATAAATTACGCTTTCCAGGTAACTAAACTTGGACCTTTATGCCTTTTCCTTGACATTGATGGATAGAAATATAAGCCCATCATAATAAATTCAGTTTTCCAGGTAATTAGACCTGGACCTTTTTTGTCTTTTTCCTGATATTGATCGACGGGAACATAATAAACCCATTGTTTGTACCATTTATCACCATACACCAAATAATCATTTACATATATATTCCATTTACTCGTGCACCTTTTAATTTTCCAGGTAATTACCACCATACCTTTAGGCCTTTTACTTGACATTGACGAATGGTCCGAAGCCGCACCAACACACGTAATAACTTTTCCTTCATTTTATTATTATTATTATTATTATTATTATTATTATTATTATTATTATTATTATTATTATTATTATTAATTTTCGTCCATATGGACTTATATATTAGATCCCATTACACTTTACACACATCAAGAGCCGACATACTTAGCCCCAAAAGATGTTAAACTCCATATTTCTTCATAAGTTAAATACCCTTCATCCAGCTTTCACTGAATATTTATCCGATTCCTCACGATAAGATAGATTCCTCACCAGAACTCATCGTAACGTCTCCTTCATATATACATTTCATTCAGGGGACATACTTTTACTTAGTCAATACAAGCACTCACACTAAGATTTCTAACAGCATCAAACATAAGAATACCCAAATTTCCCTAATCTAGTTAACATAAGAATACCAGGCTTTCAAATCTAGTTAACATATATACAGCATTATCATTACCGAAGTTATACAGCCTAATAACTTATGCATTTACTTTTGAATGATACCAACAATCGCTATAACTATCTCGTAAAAACTTTAAATTTTCACACTGCTTCTATATTCTTGCTATTCTTTATAAACTAACTTACACTAACATGCTTTAGATGTCAATATACCAACAAACATTTTTACCAAGGTTTCAAACAGAACCCTTACCAACATGTATCATAACTTTTCCATTTTATTATTATTACCCGTATGAACTTATATATATATATATATATATAATATATATATATATATATATATATATATATATATATATATATATATATATATATTAGACCCCATCACACAAACGAATTCAAGAGCCGACATACTTAACTCCTAAAGATGGTAAACTCCATATTTCTTCATGGGCTAAATTCCCTTTAACCTGCTTTTACGGAATATTTTGCTGATCTCATGATAAAGACCGAATCCTCACCAGTACTCATCGTAACTCAAACTCCATATATACATTTCATTCATTGAACATACTTTTACATGGATAATACAAACAGTCATACTAAGGTTTCAGGCAGAATCAAACACAAGAACACCCAAATCTAGTAAATTCGAGGGTTGGAAAACTAATAACTTACTCTTTCACCTTCGAATGACACCAATATTCAATATAACTAACTCGTAAAACTTTATATTTTCACACTTCAGCTATTTTCTTACGGTTCTCTATACACTATATTGCTTAAGATACCAATATATTAACAATACATGTATTCATACTAGGGTTTCGGACAACATCCTTACTAACATGTGCCATAACTGTTCCTTCATTTTATTATTATCATTAATTTTCACCAGTATGAACTTATATATTAGACAGATTCAAACATAAGAATACCCAAATCTACCAATATCGATGGTAGGAAAACTTAATAACTTATTCACTGACTTTCGAACGGTAACAACATTCAATATAACTATTGCGTATAAACTTTTTTATCTGTCACACTTCATCTATTTTCTTAACGTTCGACTTTTTCACAAACTATCTTACACTGTTTAGAACTTCGAAATATTTATTTTATTAAAATTTATCATTTAAAATATTTTTTTACTTCTTTTATTTCATTAAACATATGATATAACATGATGCATACACACATACCAACGTAAAGTATGTCCAAAGAACACAAGCAATTAACGAAAACATAGATGCCCATATACATTTTCATGCTTTCTAAATTATTCATAGGGTTATTTCCTTATACAGATAATGACATCCTTATATTTAGGCTTTTCACACTTAACAAAGATTTTCATATTAACTGTATCTATACCTATAACTTTCATAATTTTACTAAAACTTATTATTTAAAAAACTATATTTTACCTTATATTTAGCTTTCAACACAACTTTTATGATGCAGAAGGTTCTTACCAATATATTAAAAATACAAAAACACACTTTGCGACAGACACATTTACACCTTATGTTTCTATGGTGTTTTATCTTAAGTATCATTCTAAACACGAAAAACAATTATTTTCATGTATTGAACTGTTACGTGCTGTATTTTTACTAATATTTGCTATTCTTGCATTTTCAAGTTAACATATTTCAAATACGAGGTAAATATTTCACGTTAAACATGAAAAAACAATTATTTTCATGTATTGAACTGTTACGAGTTGTATTTTTTACTAACATTAGCTATTCATGCATTTTCAAGTTAACATATTTCAAATACGAGGTAAATATTTCACATTAAACATGAAAAATCGGTTACTTTCATGTAAGACTCTGTCACGATCCGTGTTTTTACTATCATTAACTATTTTAAGCCTTTTAGCATAAATCGATCATCGACACTTAAACAGTAATTACAGGAAATACACCAATATAGACAGTAGGGTACATTAAACATGGGCATACATTAAGCAGAAATTATATAATTATACTAATATACCAAAAATAGCGATAGTAATTTATATGTTTTGGTATGAGAGTATAGTAAATACAAAGTCAGCAAATTTCGACATGTTTCACAGAACATACGAAGTGTGTTTTATAAGTAATATACAAAATTCAACATTACATCGCTATCTCATGTTTCAAGAAACGTACATTTTATATTTTCAAGCTAGTATATTTTAATCTCACCACTCCTAACCACAACAGCCTAACAACCTATCAAATTTTACTTCGATGGTCTTACCAATTAAATCAATATTGTTTACCTTACAAATGTGACCTTTCCTAGCGTAGCATAACCTAATCTTAGTACAGTATGTCTTTGGATCCTCATATTTCTTTAATAAAGTAAGGTTCAGCACAAGCATTATACTATTCAGCAATTTTTACAGAAGCAGTGAATGGGACTTTAAACTATATATTCACGACTAGTACATAATTCTCAGGAACTATAATTACCATCTATCGCTTTTAACATTTTTCATACTCTTATATAACAGGGTTAGTAGGTACTCTATTGCTGTTTCTTCTACTCTTCTCAACTTAGCGTCCAAGTCTTCAAGAACAAACATTATTTCACGAAGGTTCACTCATTCTGTAAATATATAGATGGTCAACTTCATGACAACTCAAAGAAAATATTGCATCATTGTCTACATAGCATTTCCAAGCTATCCTAAATTAACCTAACTCTATTTCCATCCCATAGATGACTACATCTCAATAGCTATTATGCTTCTAACCTTAAGGACGATACAGGCCTATGAATAGATGATAACTTAAATACCATACATACTAATTCATATCAAAGACAGGTAACCTAACTATTTGACTTAACTTACCTCAATATACATTTCGTCCATTATTTAACCATAACCAAATATACTTACAACCTAATATCCTTTCACACACACACCTACATACAAGTGTGCATACATACATACATATGTGTCTACATGTACAAACTCACATGAATATTTATATTATATATACGTATGATAGCCAAGGCGGATCACTCTCTCGGTAGGTGGGGTAGGGGTGAGAAGGTGCCGAGAGAGCGAACCTCATCCTGTACTTCTTGTGTAGAGCCATGTTCCGCCTTGGCTGTCATTCTTCCTGTAGGTCTTGTGTAGAGCCATGATCCACCTTAGCTATCATACGTATATATAATATAAATATTCATGTGAGTTTGTACATGTAGATATGTGTGTATGTATGTATGTATGCACACTTGTATGTAGGTGTGTGTGTGTGTGTGTGAAAGGATATTAGGTTGTAAATATATTAGGTTATGGTTAAATAATGGACGAATGTGTGTATGTATGTGTGTGTGTGTTCTTAATAGCAATAAAGTGAGGGTGGGATATGGGAAAGGTAGGGGAAGGATGATGGGAGACCCACACGCCATTATATATATATATATATATATATATAATATATATATATATATATATTATATATATATATATATATATATATATATATATATATATATATATATATATATATAATTTTTTTTTTTTTTTATTTTTTATTTTTATCTTTTATATTTATTTTTTTTTTTTTTTTTTTTTATTTTGATTTTTCATTTTTATTTTTTTTTATTTTATTTTTTTTTATTTTTTTTTTTTAAATTTTTATTTTTTATTTATTTTTTACTTATTTATTTATTTTTTCATTTTTTATTTATTTTATTTTATTTTTTTTAAATAGTATTTCTTGCTTTATTATTACTTATTTATTTTTATTTTTTATTCGACTCCGACTCCGGTAATGTATGTATGTATGTATGTATGTATGTATGCATGCATGTGTGTGTGTGTGTATGTGTATGCTTGTACATGTGCTTAGCAAGGTATGGGCTGTGTCCTTACGCGACTTAGCACCCTACACCCATCTAAAGAGTCAAATATGGGTCGTTCTACATATATTTAACAGTTATGTTAATATAATAATAATTATTATTATAGTTATGAAAGAGCTGCAGTGCGTGAGCACCTATACACCGTTATGGGTTTGTATGTGTGTGCTGTGTGTGTGTGTGTGTGTTCTTAATGTCAATGAAGTGAAGGAGGGAAATGGACAGGTTAGGGGTAGGGTGATGGTGA
>SEYY01000583.1:58973-63973 GCA_009176605.1 Armadillidium nasatum
ATGTATGTATGTACCCTTGTAGGTGTGTGTGTGTGCATGTGGAAGGTTATTAGATTGTAAGTGTATTAGGTTAGGTTAGGTTGGCTGTCTTTGATATGTAAGAGTACGCATGGTATTTGAGTTATTATCTATTCATAGGCATGTATCGACCGTAAGGTTAGAAGCGAGATAGTTATTGAGAGGTAGTCATCTATGTGTTGGAAATAGAGTTAGGTTAATTTAGGATAGCTTAGAAATGTTATGTAAACATTGAAGCAATATTTTCGTAGTCATCATGAAGTTAACCATCTATATATTCCCCGAAAGAGTGAACCTTCGTGAAATAATGTTTGTTCTTGAAGACTTGGACGCTAAGTTGAGAAGAGTAGAAGAAATAGAGACAGAGTATCTACTAACCCTGTTATTTAAGAGTATGAAAAATGTTAAAAGCGATAGATGGTTATTGTAGTTCCTGAGAATTATGTATTAGTAGTGAATCTATAGTTTAAAGTCTCATTCATGGCATATGTAAAAATGGTTGAATAGTTTAATGCTTGTGTTGAAGCTTACTTTATTAAAGAAATATGAGGATCCAACGACATAACTGTACTAAGGTTAGGTTATGTTACGCCAGGAAAGGTTATATTTGTAAGGTAAACAGTATTGGTTTACTTGATAAGACCTTCGAAGTCAAATTTGTTAGGTTGTTGTGGTTAGGAGTGATGAGCTCAAATATATTAGCTTGAAAATATAAAATGCACGTTTCTTGAAACATGAGATAGCTATGTAATGTTGAATTTTGTATATTACTTATAAAACATGCTTCGTATGTTCTGTGAAACATGTCGAAACAATGCAAACTTTGTATTTACCTATACTCTCATACCAAAATATATAAATTACTATCGAAATTATAACATGAAAATAACTGTTTTTCATGTTTAATATAAAATATTTACCTCGTATTTGAAATATGTTAACTTGAAAATGCATGAATAGCTAATGTTAGTTAAAAAATACAGCTCGTAACAGCTCAATACATGAAAATAATTGTTTTTTCATGTTTAATACGAAATATTTGTCTCGTATTTGAAATATGCTACCTTGAAAATGCATGAATAAGAGTCGTTGGTTATGATTGATCATGCTGGTTTGAATGTTGCTTAGGATAAAACATCATAGAAACATTAAGGTATAAATGTGTCAGTCGAAAAGTGTGTTTTTGTATTTTTAAATATATTAGTAAGGACCTTACTGTATCATAAAAGGTATGCTGAAAGCTAAATATAGGGTAAAATATCGTTAGTAAATAAATAAGTTTAAGTAGAATTCTGAAAGTTATAGTTATAGATTCCGTTAATATGAAAATTTTTGTTAAGTGTAAAAAGACTAAATATAAGGATTTCATTATCTGCATAGGAAATAACCCTATGAATAATTTAGAAAGCATGAAAATGTGTATGGGCATTTATGTTTTCGTTAATTGCTTGTGCTCTCTGAAGATACTTTACTTTAGTATGTGTGTATGTAAAATTAAATATTTTAAAGAAAAATGTTAATAAAATAAATATTTCGAAGTTCTAAATAGTATAAGATAGTTTGTAAAAGAGTCAAACGTTAAGAAAATAGATGTAGTGTGGCAAATATAAGTTTATACGATATAGTGTTGAATGCTGGTACCATTCAAAGGTAAATGAAAAAGTTATTAGTCTGCATAGCCTCGTTATTGATGATGTTGCATGTATGTTGACTAGAATTGCTAAATTTGAGAATTCCTATGTTTGATGCTGTCTAAAACCTTAGTATGAATGTTTGTGTTGTTGATATATTGTTACCTTAGGCAAGATAGTGTATAAAACCATAATAAAATAGCTGAAATGTGAAAATATAAAGTTTTATGAGTTAGTTATATTGAATATTGGGGAACATTCGAAGGTAAATGAATAAGTTATTAGTTTTCTTACCCTTGATATTGATAGATTTGGATATTCATATGTTTGGTACTGGCTGAAACCTAGTATGAATGCTTGTATTGTTGATATATTGGCATCTAAAGCGTGTTAATTATGAAGATTCATAAGAAAATAGTTGAAGTGTGAAAATAAAAAGTTTTTACGAGTTAGTTATATTGAATATTGGGGATATTCGACGGTGAATGAATAAGTTATTAGTTTTCCTACCCTCGATATTGGTAGATTTGGGCGTTCTTATGTTTGAATCTGTCTAATATATGTTCATATGGGTGAAAAAAATAATGATAATAATAAAATGCAGGAACACTATAGCTCTGTTAGTGAGGATGTTGCCCGAGACCCTAGTATGAATGCATGTATTGTTAATATATTGGTATCTTAAGCATGATAGTGTATAAAGAACCATAAGAAAATAGTTGAAGTGTGAAAATATAAAGGTTTTACGAGTTAGTTATATTAAATATTGGGGGATATTCGAAAGTAAATGAATAAGTTATTTGTTTTCCTACCAACGATATTAATAGATTTGGGTATTCTTATGTTTGATTCTGTTATAAATCTTAGTATGACTGTTTGTATTGGCCATGTAAAAGTATGTTCAATGAATGAAATGTATATATGGGGTTTGAGTTACGATGAGTGCTGGTGAGGATTCGGTCTTTATCATGAGATCGGCAAAATATTCAGTAAAAGTAGGTTAAAGGGAATTTAGCATATGAAGAAATATGGAGTTTACTATATTTTGGGGCAAAGTATGTCGTCTCTTGATTTGGATTGTGTGATGGGTCTAATATATAAGTTCATACGGGTAAAAATTAATAATAATAATAATAATAATAATAATGGAAAAGGTATGACGAATGTTGGTGAGGGTTCTGTTTGAAACCTCTGTGAAAATGTTTGTTGATTATATTGACATCTAAAGCATTTTAGTATAAGTTAGTTTATAAAGAATAGTAAGAATATAGATGAGGTGTGAAAATACAAAGTTTTTAAGAGGTAGTTATATCGAATGTTGGTATCATTCGAAAGTAAATGCATAAGTTATTAGGCTGTATAACTTCGATATTGATAATGCTGCATATATGTTAACTAGATTTGAAAGCCGGGTATTCTTATGCTAACTAGATTAGGGAAATTTGGGTATTCTTATGTTCGATGCTGTTAGAAATCTTAGTATGAGTGTTGTATTGACTAAGTAAAAGTATGCTCAATAAATGAAATGTCTATATGAAGGAGGCGTTACGACGAGTTCTGGTGAGGAATCTTATCTTTATCATGAGAAATCGACTAAATATTCAGGGAAAACAGGATAAAGGGTATTTAACTTATGAAGAAATATGGAGTTTAACATCTTTCAGGGCTAAGTATGTCGGCTCTTGATATGGAAAAAGTGTAATATGATGAAAATAATAATAATAAAATGAAGGAAAAGTTATTACGTGGGTTGGTAAGGCTTCGGATCATTCGTCAATGTCAAGGAAAAGGCCGAAGGGTATGGTGGTAATTACCTGGAAAATTAAAAGGTGCACGCGTAAATGGAATATGTATGTAAATGATTATTTGGAATATGGTTATAAATTGTACAAACAATGGATTTATTATGTTCCCGTCAATCAATGTCAAGAAAAAGGCAAAAAGGTCCAAGTTTAGTTACCTGGAAAGCGTAATTTATTAGGATGGGTTTATATTCCCATCAATCAATGTCAAGGAAAAGGCATAAAGGCCTAAGTTTAGTTACCTGGAAAGCTGAATTTATTAGGTTGGGTTTATATTTCCATCAATCAAATGTCAAGGAAAAGGCATAAAGGCCTAAGTTTAGTTACCTGAAAAGCGTGATTTATTAGGATGGGTTTATATTTCCATCAATAAATGTCAAAAAATGTAGACAGGTTAACAGAAATTTACCTGGCCTATGTAGAAGGGATACCGGACCTTAGCCTTGTGTAATGTTTTATGATGACGCCCTCTGGTGATTGGATGAATATGAAAAAGGGGCGGGGCTTATACTTGTTTTGGGTTACTGCCTAATGCTAATTGGTGGAATATTATCAGTATGGATTTTGGTGGCATGAAGCTCGGATGGACTCGGTTGACCTTAGTAGCATATGATCGTAAGTAAAAATGTTATATTATATTGTGAAAATGTATATTACAGGTTATACGATTACATTTCTTTTAAAAGAAATTCGATGTTACATTAAGTTCAATATTTTGAAACGGTTCACAATGTGTGTAAATGTGTTCATGTTTGTGTACCCTTTTATTTAGTTGAGTGAAGCTCACCAGTTATGTTTAAATGTCTTCAACTGCTGCCGAGATAAATGATCCTGCGAAATAAATGAGTTTATTGGTGTTTGTTTTTCTTGTGTGTGTGTGTGTGTGTGTGTGTGTGTGTGTGAGTGATAATAATGATTTGGGATGTGTACGTGTCAGTGTGTGTGTGTGTGTGTGTGTGTGTGTGTAGGTGTTTGTATATGTTAATCTGTTATATACTAATAATGATAGTAATAATACTAATACTAATGATAATAATATAAATAATATTTAGTGAAATTTTTGTATATAGTGAAAAGACCTAAAAACAGTTACTATGGAAACATCGTGTGTGTGTGTGTATGCGTGTGTGTATTTGTGTGTGTCTTTCTGTCTGCCTTTACAAGCTTTTATAGCCTACCTCATGCTCTTAAGTAAGATATCTTAAGGGTTTAGGGTATGAAATACTACTACTGTTACTATTAAGTATAACATAATAATAATAATGATTGGGTACGTGTGTATATGTAGTGTGTGTGTGTGTGAGTGTTCTTAATACCAATAAAGTGAGGGTGGGATATGGGAAGGGTAGGGGAAGGGTGATGGAATACCCATACGCCATTATACATGTATATTTATTTATTTATATTCATCTTTATTTTTTATTTTTATCTTTAATTTTTCCTTTTATATTTTTTTTCTTTTTTATATTTTATTATTTTATTTATTTTTTTTTTAAATGTCTATTTTTTTATTTATATTTTTATTTTTTTATTTTTATTTTTCTAAATA
>SEYY01000583.1:68973-73973 GCA_009176605.1 Armadillidium nasatum
TATTCCTGAGGAAAATTATAATTCGTATATAATCATTTCGCTATTGTTCCTAATCATTTTTCTGAGGTCTTTTTTTTTTTGGAAGAAAAAAAGAAGGCAAAAATATATTCCTTAAGAGTAGTTTTTTCCTATAATGATAGAACTTTGTTTCGAGTTAAAATATAGTGGTAGAAGGAAAACAGAAAGAAAAGGTTATTGAAAGGCTTTTGTTAGTGGTTATACTTCCGAAGAGGGAGAGGAAACTCTGTCATTCCTGAAGAGAAAAAGGAAAGGGATGACTGGATAACATGCGGGAGACTGAAGAAGAAATATTAGTAGAGTATTGTCGCGTGAAATTGGTAATTTCCATTTCCTGAAGAATTTTTATTACGGAATTTGAAAGCTAAAAACGAGTCCTGCCTAAATTTAGATGGTTTTTTTTTAAAGAGTTTTAAGGTCTTTGCTCTAAGAGTTCAATACTGAGCCGGTTCGCTTTTCTTACTCAGCCCCCTGGAAAGTTTTAGACTTAGGAAACCGAAAAAAGTACAAAATATCTTTGTAGTTTGGCCTGTAAAATTGAAAAAAAAAAAAATTTTCATTTATTTTAACAACTAAATACAAACAACAAAAATATCATAATAAATATTTTTTTATAATATTGATGTTAAAAATATCCCATAAAAAAAATATTCAATACAATTTAATTCAGATCAAAGCATTTTAATAAATATTTTGAGATAGTAAACATTTATATCTACGAGTATATCAATCTTTAAAAAAAAAAAAAATTTTAATAAATATTTGAAACATTATCCAAATATCAGCAGCAAATATTGAACCTTAAATATAGATAACAAAAGCCCCATTTTAGAACGTTTCTGATATGTGGATTATAACACTAGTCAATTATATCATTTTAAGACTTAGAAGTCATACCTAAAAGTAAATTTAATAGTAAATTTAAGTCATACCTAAAAGTAAATTTAATAGTAAATTTAATGGTAAATTTAAAAATAAATTTAATAATTAACTTAAAAGTAAATTTAATTTAATTAATTTGTTTTGTAATTTCAATTCTTTCATTCGTCTACTTAAGGAAACAATTCAGGTTTATACTTTCCAAAGTTGAATCGTTAATGATTAGCCATTATTATTATTATTATTATTATTATTATTATATATATATATATATATATATATATATATATATATATATATATATATATATATATATATATATATATATATATATATATATATATATATATATATATATATATATATATATATATATTACTGTAATGTTTATTAATTTGCTGCAGCATATCGACCTACGCAGAGGCCATCTTTAGGGCTTTGAAATAGTAATAATAATAATAATAATAATAATAATATAATAAAAATAATAATAATAATAACTAAACGCAAACAATGATAAAGGAAATGTAATAATAATAACAATGACTAAACGGAAACAATGACAACAGAAATAATAATAATAATAATAATAATAATAATAATAATATAATAATAATAATAATAATAATAATAATAATAATAATAATAATGGTTTTTTCTAGGGATGTACCGATAGTATCGGTATCGGCAGTATCGGCCATTTTTTGGGGTATCGGTATCGGTATCGGTATTGGTTAATATGGTTAATACTTGGCCGATACTCCGATACTCCTTACTTTTTGGGCTAAGAATTATGAGAAAATTTTCGATTAAAAAATAAATCTAGAGTCGATATATAAAAGTTCTAATAAGGAATTCTTTAAGCTAGCCCATAATTCGTCATTCTAGCATTTATATATATATATATATATATATATATATATATATATATATATATATATATATATATATATATATATATATATATATATATATATATATATATATATATATATATATATATATATATATATATATATATATATATATATATATATATATATATATATATATATATATATAGGGATGGAGCGATACCAAAATTTTTACCGATACCGATACCTAAAAATTACCCGATATACTTGCCGATACTACTACCGATACCGATACTTTACTCTTATCCAAAAATTTGCCGATACCGATACCGATACTGAAAAGGTCGATACCGATACCGATACAGTATCGGAAAATATGCCGATACTTGCCGATACCGATACCGATACTTCACTCCATCCCTATATATATATATATATATATATATATATATATATATATATATATATATATATATATATATATATATATATATATATATATATATATATATATATATATATATATATATATATATATTCGCGCTCACCTTCTTCTAAATCGGAGTAAACTCTCCTTCGCACACACACAACATTAATACAGACACCCTTTAAAGAAAATTTAAAAAAAAAACTAAACGATGGCCTCAACAAAAGTAGCCTCTGAGAAGCCCCGCGGGCCGCCTTCCAAATATAGTCCCTCATCCACCCCTTCCCCCATCACCACTTGGCAGTTGGTGGCCTCCGGTGATGGGGTTGGAGCCACCAAGATACAGCTGCCGGCTTGTCCTGATGCAAAGTCTATTTTTTTCATTAATTTCTGCAACATTCGCGGTCTGCACTCTAATTTCCACTTTGTTGAACATCACCTCTCTTCTTCTAGACCTCACCTCTTATTCTTGGTCGAAACTCAGATGTTTGAGAGTTCTGATAGCAAACCCTATTCTGTTTCCTAATACTGTCTCTATCCTCAATTTTCAGCCAAAGTCAGATGTTATGCATACGTGCGTAACGATGTCGTTTGTTCTCGTGTCTCTAATTTGGAATCTTCCGAATTTTCAACCTTATGGCTTAGGCTCTCTTGCCATTCTACGACTAAATTCATTTGTTCAGTTTATTTATCTCCTAATTCTACTGACTATCTTAAATTCTTCGACTATTTAAACTCCAAAATAGAGCACAGTCTCTCTTCTTCTCCTTTCTCTCAAATCATCATATTAGGTGATTTCAATGTTTACCACCCGCAATAGCTTTCATCTAGTTCTCATGATACAGTTGGTGAACGTGGCTTCCATTTCGCTATCCAAAACGATCTTGAGTAGTTGGTGCAGCTCCCTACTCGTATCCCTGATCGTCTTGGAGATGAACCCAACATTCTAGACCTTTTCCTAACTTCTAATCCTTCTCCTTATACTGTTAAGCTCTTTCCTCCTCTGGGTTCCTCCGATCACCTTATCTCTGTATCCTCTTCTATCTCTTCAAGTCTTCCGCAGGAAAGACCCCCTTCTATTGAAAGGAAACGTTTGTGGCACTTCGGTGCCGCAAGCTGGTCGGACTTGCGGTCGTACTTCTTCGATTTCCCGTGGAATGATTATTGCTTCCGTGGGAGGGGTCCCTCGGAGTGTGAAGAACGCATTACCGAGGTGATTCTCTCTGGCATGGAGGCGTACATTCCATATTCTTTCCCTTCTACTAAACCTTAACAAACCTTGGTTTAACTCTGCTTGTTCTCACGCTATCCGCCGCAGGGATGTTGCCTTCAGGGATTACCGTCGTCTTCAAACTCCAGAAACTCACGCTACTTATATTTCATTCCGGAATGAATCTATCCTTCGAAACACTAAAAACTCATTCCCCGGTGGAAAATGTAATAATCTTTCTGGTTCCTTCTTCACGCTCTTTCAGGCATTTTGCAAAAAAATGTTAACTCTAACTTTGCTCTTCCTCTTTCCCTCCTTCAATATCTTCCGACGGCACAACTGCTGTTTTACCTTCTAAAGCTGAACTCTTTGCTTAAACTTTTGCCTCTAATTCAACCTTAGACGATTCCGGAGCTATTCCTCCTCCTTCAACCCCTCTAACTCAATCATGCCTAAAATTAGAATTTCTTCTAAAGATGTTATTTCTGCTCTCTCTGAGCTTAATACTAAGAAGGCGTACGTACGTACGTACAATCTTAACTCTGATTCCCAGTATGGATTTCGTAAGAAACGCTCTACGGGTGATCTTCTTTCCCTTCTCTCTGACTCTTGGTCCTCGGCTCTTCGGCATTTCGGTGAATCTTTTGCTGTGGCGCTAGATATATCGAAAGCCTTCGATAGGGTCTGGAACAAAGCTTTGATTTCTAAACTTCCCTCTTTCTATATCTATCCTTCTCTTTGTGATCTTCTCACTAATTTCCTTTCCGGTCGTTCTATAGCCGCTGTTGTAGACGGCCACCGTTCTTCCTTTAATTCTATTAATAGTGGTGTTCCTCAGGGTTCTTTCCTATCCCCAACACTTTTTCTACTTTTCATTAATGACCTTCTCTCTATTACCTCATCTCCTATCCTCTCCTATGCTGATGACACCACCCTTCATTATTCCTTCCAGTTTGAAAAACGTCCCACCCAACAGCAGTTGATGGACTCGAGAATATATAGCCTTGGAGCAACTAACATCTGATCTTTCTCGTATTTCAAATTGGGGCAGAGAAAGCATGGTTGTTTTCAATGCCTCAAAAACCCAATTCCTTCATCTCTCCACTCGTCACAATCTTCCACACAAATATGATATCTTCTTCGAAAACGCACAACTAAAGCCTTCATCTGTTCTTAATATTCTTGGTGTTTCTTTTTCTAGTGATCTTTCTTGGAAAGATCACATTACTTCTCTTTCTAAACAAGCTTCTAAGAGGTTGGGTGTTCTGAGGCGCCTTCAGAATTACTTCACGCCACCCCAGTTGCTTGCTCTGAATAGAGGTTTAGTTCGCCCCTGTATGGAATATGCTTCGCACATCTGGGGTGGTTCCACACATACAGCTCTCCTAGAGAAGGTGGAGTCTAGGGCATTTCGTCTTATCAACTCTCCTGCTCTTACTAACAGTCTTCAATCTCTTTCTGCGCGTCGAATTGTTGCATCACTCTCTCTTTACTACCGCTATTACAACGGACACTGCTCTTCTGAACTCTCTCGTCGCATACCTCCTCCATTGAAAAGAGCTCGTGCGACACGCCTTTCTACACAGTCTCATCCTTTCTCTGTCCAACTCTC
>SEYY01000583.1:78973-93973 GCA_009176605.1 Armadillidium nasatum
TCGTAATCCTGGAGTTCCGATTGCAATACCAAAAGCCCTGTAAATAATAATAATAATAATAATAACAATAATAATAATAATAATAATAATAATAATAATAATAATAATAATAATAATAATAATAAAAATTAAAAAAAACGTATGAATATAAAGAAAATGAGAATGTTTTTTTTTTTTTTTTAAATACTATTACAAACATATGACTCATTTTCTAATCAGTTATATTTCCTGTAATAACTGATAAAATTTGTGTACCATTACGGCGATAGGATTATAGGACTGGGATTTTATATTTTTCTTAACAATGTGTGAAAATTTATAAAATGAATTTATTGATTTTACATTAAATTTAAGCAAAAATTTATTTACAAGCTTTAAAGAAATCCTTTTTCGAAATAAGACTCAAAATTTTAAGAAAAGGTAACCAAATATTCTAAAAACATTGTGGTTAAATAATGCCAAAAGCAGAATCTCTCTCTCTCTCTCTCTCTCTCTCTCTCTCAATACCTTAGTTTTACTCGCATAGAACGGAGGGGAAAAAAATTGTTGCTTATCCCCTCGTGAATTTTATAAATATTATTGGGTGCCGCCGTTTGTTATCAATTCGTCTCTTGTCACTGTGCCAAAGGAATTCGTTTTCATTGTCATTAACATCTTTCATACTTTCACTTCTGACCTATTGCCATCTTCACATACGTCATATATATATATATATATATATATATATATATATATATATATATATATATATATATATATATATATATATATATATATATATATATATATATATATATATATATATATATATATATATATATATATATATATATATATATATATATATATATATATATATATATATATATATATATATATATATATATATATATATATATATATATATATATATATATATATATATATATATATATATTAATAACGAACCACATTTTAAGAAGTGCAAGCCATTAATTTTCAAAGTATTTTTCTCTATTATATTCTTTGGGGTACCAAAATTCAAGAGGTCTTGGACCTTGGCACCACACAAAAGGTAGTAACAAAAAATACCACAGGGAGATGCAAGAAGTATGAAAACAGCTGAGGGGGGGGAAACTATCTTGTTGGACAAATGTTTCCAGAAACAGGTGCATAAAACCATATTAAAAGATAAATTTTCTAACCTAGAGAGGAAAGGGAATATGATGATGATGGAAATGGTCTGGGTTACTTCAGGAAGTTATGTAAAATATTTATTTCATTTTTCTTTAACAAAATATTACAAAAATAAAAGTATCTTAATAAGATAAAATAAACCAACACTAATATCATTAATAATAATAATAATAATAATAATAATAATAATAATAATAATAATAATAATAATAATTGCGAGAACTTGGACTTAGGAGTTGAACTATGTCTCGGATATATATATATATATATATATATATATATATATATATATATATATATATATATATATATATATATATATATATATATATATATATATATATATATATATATATATATATATATATATATATATATATATATATATATATATATATATATATATATATATATATATCAAGCAAATCAACAGGTTATTAGCTAACTTTTTCCATAACTGAAAAAAAAAAGAAAATAGAAAAACTTCTGAAATTGTTTCCGTGTTATTAAAGTCATAAAAAAAGAGAAATGAACACAATAAAGTCTATTTGTTCTATGTTACTTTAAAAAAAAAAAATAAAAATAAAATAAAAAAAAATAAAAAAGTTTAGAAACTTGGAGCTTAGTCTCTTCATTTTGGAGCCCACATACTTTTCGCCAAATTCTTCCTTAAATTAAGAAGGATATCCCATTCGGGAGGTCAGGGCTTTAATACTGAACTATATTGTCCTAAGAACTTCCTTTCTGTAATTTGAAGAGGTTAAAATGTTGTTGTTTTTTTTTTTTTAAATAAAATAGTTATAGTAATTTATGAAAGTTTTTAAGTTTTTTAATATAGTATTTAGTTATATTTACAAATATATATTAATGTATTTGTTTTATAAATTAATAATTATTATAATTTTTTATAAATTTATGAAGCCTATAATATTAAGTTTAAATTGTTTATTTGTTTTTTTTTTATAAATTAGTAATAATAATAATAATAATAATGTTTATAAATTATGATTATAAATATATTTTTTTTATATAAATTAGTAATAGTAATTTAAGAATATATATTATATATATATATATATATATATATATATATATATATATATATATATATATATATATATATATATATATATATATATATATATATATATATATATATATATATATATATATATATATATATATATATATATATATATATATATATATATATATATATATATATATATATATATATATATATATATATATATATATATATATATATATATATATATATATATATATATATATATATATATATATATATATATATATATATATATATATATATATATTTTAATTATAAAATATTTAAAAAAATAAAAAAAAAAAAAAAAAAAAAAAAAAAATTTTAAATTAAATATTAAAATATTATTTTAAATAATTATTATTATTATTATTATTATTATTATTATTATTATTATATATACTTTACAAAAAAAATATACAAAAAATTAAAAAAAAACTAGTAAAAAAATTCTAAAAAAAAAATAAATTAAGTAAGAAAAATCTTCCCAGAAAAAATTTTTTTTTTTTCTTTTTTTTAAAAGATTAAAAGTCTCAAAAGCTTTTCCCATTTTCGAGTGGAACTTCTCTTAAGGAATAGAGTGTGTCGAAGTGTCAAACGTTATCCAATAAAAAACGTTATGAAAGAACCTGTAAACTTCCGTTACCCTATTAAGTACAACGGAAGAGTAATTGACTCACGTGCTTAAAGGCACTGGTTTGAACCCTCAAGCGGATTTTAGGAAGAAATAGCCTAGAAAGTTTCCCCCTTATAACAGGGCAATACAAGCGAGGGAAATTTAAAAAAAAAAAAAAAAACAGTTACCGAGATCTGAAATAACTTTTAAAAAAAAGAATCGGCCATTAATTAGCCTACATTAAAATATGTAAGAAAATAATCTTATAACCCACATTAAAGAAATATCCAAAATTGAGCCTTAATTATAGGTAACATAAGATTTATTTTTTATTTTTCACGTGTCATACTATATATATATATATATATATATATATATATATATATATATATATATATATATATATATATATATATATATATATATATATATATATATATATATATATATATATATATATATATATATATATATATAAAATCAGAGATAATAAATATGCAAAAGTAATTTATAAATGCAATTTATGAGATCGAAATTATAAACATATGAAACCTGATTACTTCTAGAAAATGATAAGCGACTCCTTATTTTTGCTATGTTGTCTCAAAGACAAATACTATGAAGGTGCACAAAAAAAAAAAAAAAAAAAAAAAAAAGTAAACACTTCGACTTGGCTCAGTGCATATAAATGCAAAGCATGTAAGTAGTGGGCAGCAGGTTCTAAAATTTAAATCTCTTTCTCTCTCTCTCTCTCTCTCTCTCTCTCTCTCTCTCTCTCTATATATATATATATATATATATATATATATATATATATATATATATATATATATATATATATATATATATATATATATATATATATATATATATATATATATATATATATATATATATATATATGCTATGAGGTTTCTTGGCCCTATCTCACGATCGGCTCACCAACTCTCCTTCACAACCAAGTGAAAAGAGCCTGTTTTCGAGTTTCGGACTTTGTCCACCACCTAAAATCCAAAACGAGGAGAGGCAGACTGAAAATCTATATCACGTCTCTTCATAACATTTGTCCACCCAAAACTAGATTATGGATACTTAATATATGATAAAATTTCTGGAAAACTGTTTCTCCAGTTTATATATATATATATATATATATATATATATATATATATATATATATATATATATATATATATATATATATATATATATATATATATATATATATATATATATATATATATAAGTTTACATCTCACGGGCACTGCCCTAATCAAGGAGAGGAACTTTTCTAGGTAGTATATACCTAGGATTCCCAAGTGGGATCGAACCGGCCCCCTCAAGCACGTGAGTCAATCACTCTACCGTTTGAGCCACGGTAGACGTGGACGTAATCTATACTGAAGATCTTCATATTGCCAATGAACGGTTTTTTGTTCGTCCATTAAGGCTAGCCTTGTAGTTGAAGTAAACATAGGATCGGCATAAACCAATCTACCGTTAAGACACGGTAACTGTTATGACTGCATAAACAAAAACAGACTGTACAAATAACTGAACAATTAATGTAATAAAATTTAAAAGTGATTGTAAAAGTCGATTATGAACCATAAGACGTTGTTTACGGAAATTTTAAACAAATTGCCTTATATTTAATGTTCGTTTTTGAATTTATACTTCAATAATTAAGGAAATTCATTAAATTTTGCGATATGAGAAAATAAAACGTTGTGTAATGAACGCAGTATTATGACTGAAATCAGAAAATTTGATTCTAAGACAGAAACTAGAAAATTTGGTAAATATGAACGTAGTACCAAGCCAGAAACCAGAAAATCTGGTAAAGTAGTAAGAAGACTGAAACCAGAAAATTAGGTAAAACTTGAAAGTAGTAACATGACTGACCCCTGAAAACTATAGGTAAACTATGAACGTAATACAAAAAAAATGGTAAAATATAATATAGTACCAAGACTGAAACCAGAAAATTTAGTAAAATATGAAATTAATATCAAGACTGAAACTAGAAAACTATGTAAACTATGAACTTAGTACCAAGACTGAAACCACAAAATTTGATAAAGTATATAATTATCCATACTACATTCATTGTTATGTGTCTGATAGTCATCCTCAACGTAAAGAAACCTTACATCCAAAAGTTCTCTTTGTCAAACCCTGACGACCTTTAATTTAGAGATATTCTGTAGTGATGACCGTAATATCTACATAAATAGTAGATATTTTTAGTATATATATATATATATATATATATATATATATATATATATATATATATATATATATATATATATATATATATATATATATATATATATATATATATATATATATATTTCAAAATTAAATATTCAGGTTTTCTTCTTTTTTATTATTATTATTATTAAAACATAACAGTTTGAATATATAAAATAATTTACAATAGCTTATCTTTATGTATTGCTAATATATTTTAAATTAAATATATAATATATATATATATATATATATATATATATATATATATATATATATATATATATATATATATATATATATATATATATATATATATATATATATATATATATATATATATATATATATATATATATATATATAGCAAAAATAGGATGACTAAAAATGAATGCAGCATATATACTAAGAAACTATATTAAAATTAAATTAAACAAATTATATATTATTAAAAAATCGTATTCAACGTTTCAGCTTAAACATAACTAAAGTCATTTTCAAGGAGACTGAAAAGACAGAACACATAATTAATACCAAAGTCACAACATAACTATAAATATACAATATAAAAAATAATAAAAAATAAATAAAATAACACACACACACATATATATATATATATATATATATATATATATATATATATATATATATATATATATATATATATATATATATATATATATATATATATATATATATATATATGGTAGGGGTGGGCAACCTTTTTGAAAGTGCGTGCCAAAATTGGAAGAATCTCTGACACAAAATTTATCCATGTACAAACCAAAAATTTTTGAGAACATAATATTTGATATATTTTAAGTATTTGAAGGGCTTTTATACATTTTTAAGACTAAAACATAAGAAAAGGTTATTACAGATAATATACTGCTGATTTTAAATCATTTATAAGTGACGTGCACAAAAAAGAAAACATTTATTTACCTTTAAAACTACATTTAACCAATCCTGAACCTGTACCACCTTTAAAAAAAATTCAAAAAATTGTTTGACGTGCCAGAAAAAATTTATCGGAGCCCCACGCTTGGCACGCGTGCCAATGGTTCCCCACCCTTGATATAGAGTTATGTCGCGAAATATTTGCGTAAGCCTTGAGAATTTTTATTTCTTTTATTCTTCTGAAAAATTTGAAAATACCCTAGAAAAGAGGAAATAACGTATTCCGTATTAAAGTTCAATAATTTTTGTGTTCTTTTAAAATAATTTTATTTAGTTATTAATTTTGTTGTGGATAATAAAGATGTTACACTTTATTTATTATTTTTCTTACTTATGTTTATTTATTTATACTCTTATTTACTGTTATTTTAGATTTTTAATACAATTTAATATTCCCCTGAATTACAACATGGAGTGGTTAACAAATAATATAAAAAATAAAATTAAAGCTTTAATATTTTTCCAAAACTTTAATACTATACAGTTACGTACATTATGCAGTAATGAACCCTCCATGAAATTAAAACAGTACGGCAAGCGTTTGCTTTGGGAGTGTAGAAAGAAACCGTGAAAAAATAGTTAATTCCCAGTGAGAAGGCAAACTTGGCTTGAAGGTTCTTCTTTGCCTCTTACAAAATTCATTAGATTTATTTATTGCTGGAGCAAAGAATAGACAACGATAAAATTCTGTAAAAAGGAATTAAACATATCTAATGAGAGATATTGATTTCAATAATTTCATCCGTGAGGTCATTTTTGTTTATTTAATATAGGCTATTTTTTATTATCTTTCGATTCATTTTAGTATTTTTAGGCTAGTTTAGGTTGTTAGGTTAGGTAAGATTTGGTTAGGTTAGGTTAACTTAGATGGGTAAGTTTGGTTAGATTGCATTAGATTAAGAAAAGTTAAATTTCTTTTTTGAAATTTATTATATATTTCACAGGTTTGTGATAATGCGATTATTATTAATCCAACATGCATTGGTGGTCCAAACATAACTGTGGAAATAGATGAGAAATGTTTATCTAAACTAAAATACAATAAAGGACAGGCAATTTCTTCAGCAGTGACTGTTTGGAAGGAATTTGCAGAGAAACTCATAAAGTTTTCCTATGTGCTGTTCCTGACAGAATAGAAAAACTTTAGTGAATTGTATTAAAACATTTATAAAAGCATGAACCAACATTATTAGTAACTCTTAGGCATCGTAACCGTAATTATATATATATATATATATATATATATATATATATATATATATATATATATATATATATATATATATATATATATATATATATATATATACAGTGGAACTCCAATATTCGTCATTAATCCGTTCCTGAGGGGATGACGAATATCGAAAAAGACGAATATCGAATAATTTTTTCCCATAGGAATTAACTAAAAATGGATTAATTCGTTCCCAGCCTCGAATTTTGCCTATCTATTCTTTAACAAAAAAAAAAATTTCAATCTAGAATCGATCTCCGAAATCATTTCAAACACTGTACAATTTAACTACAGTACATATTAAACAGCGTACTGCCATAAATAATACGTAATACGCACTGTGTAGGCCTACATAAACGCTAAACACAAATAAAATTTTAAAAAGAAATTTACCTTTTGGATGAGAAAAACAATGATTGTTATTAAGAGTTTTTATTTTTAAGGTTATAGGCTTTCGTAGGTAGGACGAATATTGATTTTTCGACGAATATCGGAAAAAAATTACAGGGCGAATATCGGAAAAGACGAATACTGGAGGGGACGAATATTGGAGTTCCACTGTATATATATATATATATATATATATATATATATATATATATATATATATATATATATATATATATATATATATATATATATATATATAGGTCAGATTGCACAAGAGTGGCCATTCATAACTCAAAAACTACTAAGCCTACACTAAAAAGGATTATATTTTTGGAATCCTTGTCGAATTTACAGTAAGAAAATAAGAAAAAAAAAAGCAAAAATTATATAATAATTACATAAATTTTAGTTATTTATGTTTAAAAAATGGATGTTGCAGTTTTAAGCACTTAAATATTTAAAAAACGAAGCCTATGTCTACGGGGGGCTCTGCCCCCCGTACCCCCGACCCGTGAGTGATGATGATATTGTCGACTACTTTTCCTGTAGACGATTTTTAGTGTAGGGTTAGTAGTTTTTGATTATTTAGTATTAAATTTAGTATTAAATAACTAAAATTTACGTAATTATTCTAAAAATTTTTGCTTTTTTTTTTTAATTTTCTTACTGTAAATTCGACAAGGATTCCAAAAATATAATCTTTTTTAGTGTAGGCTTAGTAGTTTTTGAGTTATGAATGGCCACTCTTGTGCAATTTGGCCATATATATATATATATATATATATATATATATATATATATATATATATATATATATATATATATATATATATATATATATATATATATATATATATATATATATATATATATATATATATATATATATATATATATATATATATATATATAAATTATAAAAAGGTACGTTATTTTAAAATTAAAATGCTTCAATTTAAAAAAAAAAAAAAAAATAAAAAAATAAAATTTGACATTTTTTTTTTTTTTTTTTTTTTTTTACCCTATATTTTACATATTTAACCTACTGTTTATGAGTCAGAAAAACGCAACGTATATAATATATATATATATATATATATATATATATATATATATATATATATATATATATATATATATATATATATATATATATATATATATATATATATATATATATATATATATATATATATATATATATATATATATATATATATATATTAGTGATGGCAGACTCATTCGAATCCTCATCTAAATTAACACCCTCATTCGCACTTTCAAAAATTCAACATCCGCATCCGCACTTAACGAAAGTTCTACATCCGCATCCGCACTTTAAAATTCGAAATGCGAAAATATGACATTAGATCCGTCATATATATATATATATATATATATATATATATATATATATATATATATATATATATATATATATATATATATATATATTATATATAATATATATATATATATATATATATATATATATATATATATATATATGCTAAGAAGCCTGATGTCGATAGCCATGGGGTTGCAAAGCTTTGGGTGGGGCAGGTTTTTTTTTTTTTTTTTTTTAAATCATAATTGTAAATAAAATAAATTAAACAGGGGCGGAGCTGTAGCAGTAGTTATCCCGGAAAAAAGGTTTAATCGCCTTTTTTTTCATTTTCAATTGTTAATCTTCTTTTCCGTTCTTGTTTCCAAATTATATCAATGTCTGTCAATTTCTTTCTAGTATTAATATGGAAACAAAATTTTCCATTATCACACGCAGTTTTCTTTGACACAAATTTTTATATGTTTTAAACAAAGTTTTGAATATTAAATAATTGAAGAAACTTCTGTGATACATTCTAAAAAGTTCCTAATTTTTTTATTTATTTATTTTTTTTTAACTGAATACCTTTCGATCTTCAGTGAACTTTCCTAGTTTGCTAGAAAAGGCTTCCATTTAAATTTTTTCCAGCTTCACAAATCTCTCTTCAGAGTTTTGTAATCAAAATGAAAAGTTCACTGTGAATTTTATAAATCACAGCAAAAATTATAAAACCATTTTATTTACAATATCTTCTTTCATTTATTCTTCAATTGATTTGGAAGTGCCTAAAAAGTGCAAATTTTCAGGTTCTAAGTTGCAAATTTTGAAATATCAGTGCATATACCGTGTATGCAATACTTTTTTAGAACTCCTCTAAAAACATAGAGCTTCAATTATGCTCTGAACTCAGAAAGAATCTAAGACACATATCATCGAAATTTTTTTTAACATTTCTTTTAGTATGCCTATGTCTTTGCAAAAAACTTTTATTAAACAATTTCTTCTTGAGTGTCTGTGAAACCAATGACAGATTTATTAGAAAATATCCAATTCTTCAGAATTTTACCTTGTAAGTACTGTTTTAAGAAATGAGAAGACACACCCATATTCATTAATCTTCATTTCTGTATCACTAAAATAATCATCTGTAATTAGAACTCAAATTAATATAAATTAATATTAAATTAATAATATAAACCTCCTTCACATCATATGAATCAGAATTAAAACGATTCAACAAAGATTTAACTGATGGTTTACACCTTAAACACCAGTTGAATCATTATGAATCAACTCTCTCGCATATCTTTCAGTAATAATAGAAATTTTTCTGCATCTATGCTATCGGACTGATTTTATCCAAGACTCACAAAATTACGTCATGCCGCATGCCGAATCAATTATATAACTGGACTGAACCGGATTTATCCAGATTTTACTGGTCTGAAAGGCAAGAAAACGATCACCATTTTGTTTACGGAAGATGCTTCGTAGGATCTTGTGTTAGACTGTTGTCGAATTGTGTAATTCTTCTGACTGATTTCAGATTCGTTTGGTGTGAAGGGAGGACTAACGTAAATAGTTTCAGTAGGTTGAACTAAGGTTACAATCCAGAATTTGGTTATATTGTTGTGTTGTAATACTGTGGCAGATTATACTTAATAATATACTTAATATTTGCTTATAATATACTTAATAATACTGTGGCAGGTTATACTTATAATGCCACTTATACAACTTATCATACCAAAACTTTTAAATTAAACAACTCTCATCAAAAGTTTTTGCTGAAATTGTAAAAATTTCATCTACCTGATATTCCAAGCGCAGTTTACCTTTTATATTCAGAAAAAAAAAAAACTTTCAAAAATTAATTGCAAAAATTAATACGCAATAATATATGAAATTATGAAGCAGCCAAACCAATATCAGAATTTTAAACGAGTAAATGGAAAATTATACGGAGTAAAAAAAATAAATAAATAAATAAAAAAATTAAAAAAATTATATTGGATATATTTGAAAAATACAGAATGTATATTAGAAATATAATTGCAAGCCTGTAAACTTATTTTTTTATATACCGTATATATTTAAATTTTTTCAAAATTTTTTTTTTTTTTTTATTTTTAATTCCTTATATATATATATATATATATATATATATATATATATATATATATATATATATATATATATATATATATATATATATATATATATATATATATATATATATATATATATATATATATATATATATATATATATATCATCCACGCTAAGACTGATAAATCAATATCGCGGTCATGGTACACTCACTGTAACTTAAAGTTGCGCACACTCTCTCTCACACACACACACACACACATATATATATATATATATATATATATATATATATATATATATATATATATATATATTATATATATATATATATATATATATATATATATATATATATATATATATATTATATATTTTATTTTTTTTTTTTTTTTTTTTTTTTTTTAAAAAAAAAAACGACACCAATGGTTAGGTTTTCTTTAATAAAAAATAAAAGAATAAACAAAATACTTTCACTTATTATTTACATGAGTCAGTCTGTGATAAGAAGAGAGTCTGAATTGATGCTACATTATATATATATATATATATATATATATATATATATATATATATATATATATATATATATATATATATATATATATATATATATATATATATATATATATATATATATATATATATATATATATATATATATATATATGTGTGTGTGTGTTATAAAATATTTCTTTCAAGCTAGAATAAATAATTTGTTATAATGAATAAGACCACTTTTGTTGTATTAGTAACGCATAGAAGCGAATGTCATAAACCTACAGAAGGGAGCCATGACGATAAAGAACCATCCTTTCCCACAGAAAATTCTGAATTATACATACTTATTTTTATACTTTCATACACGCACGTAAGAACCCTCTTACAAAAGAATAGATACACAGAAATTATATATATATATATATATATATATATATATATATATATATATATATATATATATATATATATATATATATATATATATATATATATATATATATATATATATATATATATATATATATATAATCAACCAGGAAAGATTTTCACCCCATCAGTGGAACTTGCCTCCTCCATCAACTCGCCTTTGACTTCTTGGTCAGCTTTCCAAAAGGTTGAGCTTCTAGATCATTTATTTGCTTTCGATGCTAGTCATAGAGTTTTCTAGCTAAATGGAGCGGGTTACTATCCCTGTTGCTATTTTATATATATATATATATATATATATATATATATATATATATATATATATATATATATATATATATATATATATATATATATATATATATATATATATATATATATATATATATATATATATGGGAGGACCTCTCTCAGTTGCCTTTTCATACAATTTTCTTTAGGGATCAGTTTTAGAGTCTTAAAGTTAATAGGCATTCCCATACTTACTGGTATGTATATGAGCATGATATGTCCTTCACACATAGAAGCAAGTTGTCCCTTTTCCACGTAAGTGCCTCATGTTAAAGCGCTTCTATTTCCGATTACGCAAATTTTTATTGTTATTATTTTTAGGCAATCAACAATAAAACAATCTTTGTTAAATTTCTAATATTAGTTTTATTACAATAAAAAAAAAGGCTCACAAGAGATATTTTTTTAAGACAAAAGCAATAATGATAATGAGAACAGTTAATTTTTTAGCATTTTTTTTCTTTTAATTTAATTTAAATACGAACAATCAAATTTTGAAATCACTTAGCATTTCTTCCCTTGGCACTAACCATTTTTTTCTACAGTTAAAGCTACAAATTTACTACACAAAAAGAACCACAAACGTTTATTATAAATGGAAACAATTATTTAATTTTAAGATAAAGGAATGCTTCACTATTTGTTTTCAATTATAATTTTTATATTCTTATTACCTTAAAGAAGAGAAATCCGTCTATCAATGTAGCTTTGGCACACCAACATGAAAAAAAAAAATCCGTTTTAGTCTCAAAACTCAGTTGTCATTTAGTATACGACTATAACGTTTCAGTCATCGAAATATGTATTTCAGAATGAAAAGTTTTAGAAGAATAATTAACTTAATTATTAAAGTCTCCTATAAAATTGAATATAACGAATTTGTACACTCCCCCTCCATAAGCTTTAGCTTGAACTATCTCTGTCCAAAATCCGATTCATTTCTTGCTTCTTTTCCTCTCTAGTCAGTTGAAGAGTTGCCAGTTAGTCTCTAGTCGGTCTCAGAATTGCCAGATGGTTGGAAGCTTTCTTTAAAAAAAGGACAGATATTTATAAAATAGGACAAACTAAAATACAAGCATCTATCTAGTAGAGATCTTAATGACAATATCATAAATTTTACATAATAGTTCAAAAATTAAAGCTTATTTCCTTGAAAAAGTTACTTTGATTTATTTAATATATATATATATATATATATATATATATATATATATATATATATATATATATATATATATATATATATATATATATATATATATATATATATATATATATATATATATATATATATATATATATATATATATATATATATATATATATATTATAAAGCTTTGTTAGAAATGTTCATAATCAAATTTTTTTTTATTTTTATACATAAATTAAAATATTTATTTCCATTTTATTATTATCATCATTCTTATTATTTTTATTATTATTATTTTTTATCATTATTATTATTACATACAAAATAATAATAATAAAAATAATAATATATATAATAATAATAATAATAATAATAATAATAATAATAATAATAATAAGCATAAGAATAATATAATAATAATAATAATAATAATAATAATAATAATAATAATAATAATAATAATAATAATAATAATAATAATAATAATAATAATAATAATAATATGTAATAATAATAATATAATAATAATATATTAATAATAGTAATAATAATAATAATAAAATAAAAATTAATAATAATAATAATAATAATAGTTAAAATAATAATAATAATAATAATAATAATAATAATAATAATAATAATAATAATAATAATAATAATAAAAATAATTAAAATTAATAATAATAATAATAATAATAATAATAATAATAATAATAATAGTAATAATAATTTAGTTTACACAATCATAGACTTATGAAATCATAGACTTGTATACTAGAACAGCAAAGAGGTTGCAAGATACTCACATCATTCTTTCTGTCTGGAATGCCGGCAATCCTGTGGGAAAAGTCTTAGGTATCTTGTTTTCACAATCGTAGATACTTTTACAAAATAGTATCAGCTTAGTGTTATCATCGATATCTTCGGTATAATTTAAATAATCACGTGTTTCCTGTATATATATATATATATATATATATATATATATATATATATATATATATATATATATATATATATATATATATATATATATATATATATATATATATATATATATATATATATATATATATATATATATATATATATATATATATATATATATATATATATATATATATATATATACCTGACCATTTTCTTTGCGGTTCAGTCCTGCTGAACTTGGCTCGAATCTGGGGGTCCGGAGGTGTGTGAACCGACAAAGAAAATGTCAGGAAGGTCCCTGAGAATGCAGGATTGCACGCAAATGCAGAAAAGACCGTTAGGGACAGGTTGCCAGATTTTTGAAAAGTAGCTAAATCTGGCACCCGTCAAAAGCGCTATCCTTACTACTTATATATATATATATATATATATATATATATATATATATATATATATATATATATATATATATATATATATATATATATATATATATATATATATATATATATATATATATATATATATATATATATATATATATATATATATATATATA
>SEYY01000584.1:8732-41232 GCA_009176605.1 Armadillidium nasatum
TGCCTGATGGTTTCGCTTGGTCATCTTTGCACGCGACACAGGGACAAAAATGCGATTCGTCAGACACAATTACAATTTCCTAGTCATTAACGGTCCAATGATCGTGTAGCTTTGAATACTGTAACCGTGCAACCTTGTATCGAATTGATATCCTGCCACAATTCCAATTTCCTGCTGATTTGGTTTGCCATTGCTGGTACACCTCCATTTGATTGTACGCCTCGACACACCTTAATTTGGAATTTGCCACAGTATGGCTTTTAGCATGCCAAAAATATGATCACTTTTTTTTTTTTCATTCTTCACATTTTAGCGACCCATTTCAACACGTCACGAAATTCAGATGCTGTGAAAAAACATCGAGAGTATTTATAATACACTTCATGAAATTCCTGTCCGAGTACTCACCCATACACCAACATGGACATGGACATAGACGCTGACATATACTGGGTGCAAAATTCATTTGTCAATCTCAATAAATCCTAATTATTGCCCATATATAAGCGTGATGAGCTTATAAAAATTCCGAGCTTTTGCCTTAAAAATAAAATTTGAATCTTTACCACAGAATGACTTTAGGGTAAAATTAATAGACAAATACTCTGTTCACCTTCAGATCCAGCTATTGATGTGAATCAGATTTTGCAGCTTATGTTTACACCAATATAACAAATTTAGGAGGTTTGACACTGCCCCAGATTTTAGTAATGAGATGTATAATAATATAAAACTGATTTTAAAAACTATTTAAGAAAAAAATGAAATAATTTCGTTCATTATACCAGATGTGCCCAATATTAATATTTGTGGTTTTATCCACTATTTTCCAAAATCCAAAAATGGTGTTTAAATTTAAAATGTTTCTTTTCCATCCAAAACCCACTACATATTTTAAAGATCTGAGGCATTAGGAGTTGGTGAAAGGAAAACAGTGGGTTATATATATATATATATATATATATATATATATATATATATATATATATATATATATATTATATATATATATATATATATATATATATATATATATATATACGTAGGTTTCACCAAAAACCTAAGTAGCAGTCTTGCTACAACTCCAATTCACAGCCCTGTCCTGAAGAACAATGCCATTAAGAGTACAATCCAAAGATCAATTTCATTTATACAATATATGTGATTTCCTTAAGCGTAAATTTCTTACTCAAAATTCATTTAAAAGTTGAGCTGGAGGGCAACATTAGACAAAGAACGAAGAAATGAATAAAATAAAAAGCTTATTAGAGCTGATGAAATTCATCTCATTAAATAATCAGCTAAATGATAAAAAAAAGTAACCTCAAAATAATAAAGTACTGCGCTTAACAACAATCTAATCTCTTCCAAATATAATTATTACTATATATTTATCAGACAATGAATAATTTAACATGGTGTCTTAATATATGTGTTGTAATTCATTATAAGGAAATAACTGTTTGATAGCTAAGGAACTATATATAATAAAAAGCACACAGTTATACGAAAGGGAATAATGGAAAAGTTATATATCTTTCCACATTTCTAAGTGACATCCACCCTTTATGTAAAAGTATATTATAATAAATATTAAAAGAGTGAGAGACTCTGTCCTTAAATTTTATGGCATCTAAATTGTTACTCTAACACAAAATTCAACTATTTATAACAATTTCAACGTACAATGATTATTTACGAAAGAATGAAACAGGGAGAAGAAATTTTATAAAATTCTAATTAGTTACAAAATGATGGAAGAGGTAATGCAGGAAAAGAAATCCCTAAAAAAAATAAAATAAAATGAAAACAGATAAAAAATTTGAAATTACTTATACTCAAAATATGTAAAACTCACTTTTCATTCATAAGGTGAAGGAGGTGTCTTTTGCAGTATGTCATAAGTAGTAAAACTTCATAAACACCACTGCCAGTTTGAACAACACTGGAATCAACATACCCAACCAACGTTCTAGGTCCATTTAACATTTTCTGCAATAGAAAATCATTTAAAACAAACAATTGTAAATCTATGATCAAAGTATAATAAACAGAAAATGGGATAAGCCTAATCCTTGTAACTGAATAATAGCATTACTCCTTAGGGTTCCCATTCTATTTCCCTCTTTTTCTTTTCTTTCATCTTTCGCTTAACTTTTGTTCATACTTTCCCCATTCACTCCTACTTTAATGAAAAACCTTAAATTATGGTTTATCATTTTTAAAATAACATTCTATTTAGCAGCAAAGAGTATATTCTAGGAAGGTGGGCTTATAGCACCTAACCTCTAATATCTCTTGTATATTTATTTGGGGCAAAGGAAGCATGGTTGTTTTAAATTTCTAAAACTCAATAATCTAATATTCCACCTACTAAACACGATCTTGGAAATAATTAAAGCTCTTTGAGGACACAATAAAAAAACAAAAAAAAAAACAAATACAAATAAAAAAATTCCTCTGTCCATAAAATTCTTATAGTAAATGTTCCTTTTCTTATGGTCCTTTTGCCAAAAGTCACAAAGCTTCTTTTCAAACAACCTTCAAAATTTCTTCACACTATCATACTTGTTTACTGCATACAGAGGTACCATTCATCCTTGCATTGAGTATGCATCACACATTTTGGTTCCACTAACACATCTCGCATCTCTTCTTGAAATGGTTGAGTCTTAGGCTTTTCATTTCAACTTGCACACTCTTTCCAATATTCTTTTACGCAAAAGACAAACAAACAAAATACAAAAAAAAAAACTCACAAACTCTATATATATATATATATATATATATATATATATATATATATATATATATATATAATATAATATTATATATATATATTATTATGGCTTGTATTTTGAGTCCCTGTATCCATGAACCAAAAAATTTCCTTCGCCTCCCTTCCTAAATTACATTTTTTTTACAGGAAAAATAATTGCATTTTCGTTTATCTATCTTATTTAATAATTAGATAACAAATTGAATGTTGTTCCAATAAAATAAATATCGGAAACCAGATTTAATTAAAATATTATACTAAATTTTTGCATTATTGTCTATATATAACATCTTCCCACCTAATTAATGTTTGAATGCCCATTTTTTTCCTTGGTGTAAAACTTCAACAAGATCTTTCGTAGTAATGGCTGGCCTATAAAAGTCGGGACATCTGGACAATATTTTATTATTAGTGATAAATATAGATATAGAATATTATAGCTTCATGGACTGATCCGGAAACTCGCGGTCTACTCTTCTTACTTAACTATCTACTCTCTCTCTTCGGTCTACTCTCTACTTCTCTCTTCCTTTCTTTCTCCTTCTCTCTCTTTACGTGCTTACTCTTACTATCTCATACTTCTGCCTTCGGATTTGCTCTCTCTCTCATACTCTCTTCTCGTCTCTCTCTCATCGTCGTCGCCTCTTCTGGCTGCATCTGCTACTCTCGTCTCCCATACATCTCGTATCTCTCATCTCTTCCTCTCCTCTACGTCCTCTCCTCCTTCAACTACTACTCCATCCTACGTAAGAGTCGCCTCTCATCACTCCTCTCTCTGCTACTCTCCTCATCTCTCCTCTCTCGTGGAGTGCCGATATCGTGACAAACTCGAAGCATGCCACGCCTCTAGATCCTCCATGACCAAACTATTAAGTCCCCAATAACCAAATTGGTTCGGGCAGTTGAAGTCTAATGACGATTACACATTCTTATCCTCTCTCTCTCTCTAACTAATGTAACCTCAAAAACTTAGCAGTTCGCATACAAGTTGATAGAATTACCACAACCAAGATTCAGGTGTCACCCCGAGGAAATTGACCCTTTATTGTTGCCAAAGACTCGTCACATTCCATTCTCCACTAATTTTCAAAACTAGTGGGCCAACACTACAGTACCAACAACATACAAACCTTTTCAATTTGAGCTAAATTTACTACAATATATAACAATTTATTATACTATAGCTCACCCACCTAATATTCAGATATATACTATAGGGCCTATCCTCGCCTAATTTCTATGGTAACCTACTCTACTTCTATCCGGATAACAAAATCAATAATACGGACACTCCAAAAACACAAAAAATAATAGGCGTGCTAACATATGACCTAGTACTTTATTGAGCTAATCTAACCCATAAAACCTCACCTCATAAGTATACTAAATAAACCTGATATCATTTAAACTCATAGTATACACATACCCCAACCTGAAGTGATATTGGTGGGCCTCTGGCTTTGCCCACCAGAGGAGAGACGATAATATTATTATATTATTATATACTATTAATATTATAGTTATAAGGGGAACTACATACTCTAGAATTAGTTAGTAATATGAGCATACTACCAATTAGTATGTATAGGCTAATATAATAATACATCGATCGAATCACCAGCATACCACTCGTATTCGCGCCGACATACCGTATCCCCCACGACTAAATCATAACCCTAGATTACCCATATCGCCACCAGGCGATACGTATAGAATACACTCTAGAATTCTTTTTTAACCTTCATTCACCTGAACCACCCACCCCCCATACCCACACCATGACCTATGAAAGAGCCTAGTACCCCACTTACGCCCCCTAATGAAGTGCCAACATACACCGCGCCGCAGTCAGGTCCTACGTTCCAGCAAAGATCTTTTCAAAGGAAGTGTGTGTGACCCCAGAAAGAGACTTTCCGGAGAAGCGAGATAGGTTGGAGGGACGTTCTAAAACGCACAGTGATCATACCGGTACTCCGGCGGCCTTTCCTGTGATCTGGTACAACCGTCGGAAGATGATATGCCTGTTAAATTGGAAAAATTATAGAGAGTTCCTATGTCCGATGTTCCTCGCTTGGGAAGGGTAGTGCCCGCATCTCTTCTGAAGCATAGTGAAACTTTATATTGCTCAAGAGTGTCTATTGTCACTAGCAAGAGATTTGAGGGAGGAGGGTGCGAGGGTGGGTCGGGGGGTCGGGGGCGGGGGAGGGAGGCCGCAGAGTTCGTGTTTATTTCGGCGCGGGGGCGGGGTGGGGGGCGAGGGGATTCGGTGAAGGTCCCTGCTGTTTGGGAGAAAGGGTTACTAAGTTGATCATAGATGAATGTGTTAGTTGAGTGTGTATATGTTTGGTTGTTGTGGTATTGGGGGGAGGAGGGGGTATGTGATTTAGGATCTGTTTGTAAAAGGCGCCGGTAGACGATGGAGGCTGTGTTAGTCTCTGTGGGGTAGGTTGTAGGAGAGTATTTGACATGGGTGAGTGGGTACGTGTTTTTGCATAAAATTGGGTGCCTATCATTTCGAGGTGGTTCCTTATAGTAGTATCTTTTTCGTTATGAAGGTGTTGTTGGGGGTTGTGGGTGTGCAAGCCGGTAATGGTGCGAAGGGCTTTATTTTGTTATTTGGAGTGTCGTTAAGTTTTTGTCGGAGAGCAGAGGGTGCCAGATGGGGGAGCATAGTTGATGGTGGGGCGTATAAATTGTTTGTAGATTGCAATTGAGGTTTGTATGTTGTTGTGTATGTCAGTGTTGGCCACTGTTTTGAGGATGTTGAGTTTTCTTTGCGGCTGTGGTTGTATTTTGTATGTGTTTGGAGAAAGTGAGGTGAGTGTCAAATGTTAGGCCGAGAATCTTTGGGGATTTGTTGAAGGGTATGGGGGTGTTGTTTAGTAGGACTTGTGGGTAGGTGTTGGATAAGTGTTTGTCTGTTGTTATGAGGGTTATGGAGGATTTGTTTGGTGATGCCGTCATCCTGTTATCTACTAGCCAAGTTATATATATATATATATATATAATATATATATATATATATATATATATATATATATATATATATATATATATATATATATATATATATATATATATATATATATATATATATATATGGGTTGTCCAGGATGTGGAATTTTTATAAGCAGCAAATTACTAACGAAGAGATCTTGTATGAAGTTTGTAAAAAGATATAAAATTTAAAGTCATTGCATCAAATTAAAAATTAATTAGGTGGGAGATGTTATATATAGAAAAATAAGATTTGCAAAAATTTCTAGTAATTTATTTTTATTTAAATCTGTTTGATATTTTATTTTTAATTGAAAATTCATTTGTTATCTAATTATTAAAGTAAGTATAAAAAATTACGAGGATGCACATTTTTTTTTCCTGTAAAAAAAATGTATTTTAGGGAAAAGGGAGGCGAGGAAAATTTTTTGTTCATGGATGACAAAGGACCCAAATACATGCATATATATATATATATATATATATATATATATATATATATATATATATATATATATATATATATATATATATATATATATATATATATATATATATTAAGAGAGAGTTTGTGAGTGTTTTTTTTTTTGTATTTGTTTTGTTTGTCTTTTGCGTAAAAGAATATTGGAAAGAGTGTGCAAGTTGAAATGAAAAGCCTAAGACTCAACCATTTCAAGAAGAGATACGAGATGTGTTAGTGGAACCAAAATGTGTGATGCATACTCAATGCAAGGATGAATGGTACCTCTGTATGCAGTAAACAAGTATGATAGTGTGAAGAAATTTTGAAGGTTGTTTGAAAAGAAGCTTTGTGACTTTTGGCAAAAGGACCATAAGAAAAGGAACATTTACTATAAGAATTTTATGGACAGAGGAATTTTTTTATTTGTATTTGTTTTTTTTTTTGTTTTTTTATTGTGTCCTCAAAGAGCTTTAATTATTTCCAAGATCGTGTTTAGTAGGTGGAATATTAGATTATTGAGTTTTAGAAATTTAAAACAACCATGCTTCCTTTGCCCCAAATAAATATACAAGAGATATTAGAGGTTAGGTGCTATAAGCCCACCTTCCTAGAATATACTCTTTGCTGCTAAATAGAATGTTATTTTAAAAATGATAAACCATAATTTAAGGTTTTTCATTAAAGTAGGAGTGAATGGGGAAAGTATGAACAAAAGTTAAGAGAAAGATGAAAGAAAAGAAAAAGAGGGAAATAGAATGGGAACCCTAAGGAGTAATGCTATTATTCAGTTACAAGGATTAGGCTTATCCCATTTTCTGTTTATTATACTTTGATCATAGATTTACAATTGTTTGTTTTAAATGATTTTCTATTGCAGAAAATGTTAAATGGACCTAGAACGTTGGTTGGGTATGTTGATTCCAGTGTTGTTCAAACTGGCAGTGGTGTTTATGAAGTTTTACTACTTATGACATACTGCAAAAGACACCTCCTTCACCTTATGAATGAAAAGTGAGTTTTACATATTTTGAGTATAAGTAATTTCAAATTTTTTTATCTGTTTTCATTTTATTTTATTTTTTTTTCTAGTTATGGATTTCTTTTTCCTGCATTACCTCTTCCATCATCTTTGTAACTAATTAGAATTTTAAAATATTTCTTCTCCCTGTTTCATTCTTTCGTAAATAATCATTGTACGTTGAAATTGTTATAAATAGTTGAATTTTGTGTTAGAGTAACAATATAGATGCCATAAAATTTAAGGACAGAGTCTCTCACTCTTTTAATATTTATTATAATATACTTTATACATAAAGGGTGGATGTCACTTAGAAATGTGGAAAGATATATAACTTTTCCATTATTCCCTTTCGTATAACTGTGTGCTTTTTATTATATATAGTTCCTTAGCTATCAAACAGTTATTTCCTTATAATGAATTACAACACATATATTAAGACACCATGTTAAATTATTCATTGTCTGATAAATATATAGTAAATAATATATATTTGGAAGAGATTAGATTGTTGTTAAGCGCAGTACTTTATTATTTTGAGGTTACTTTTTTTTATCATTTAGCTGATTATTTAATGAGATGAATTTCATCAGCTCTAATAAGCTTTTTATTTTATTCATTTCTTCGTTCTTTGTCTAATGTTGCCCTCCAGCTCAACTTTTAAATGAATTTTGAGTAAGAAATTTACGCTTAAGGAAATCACATATATTGTATAAATGAAATTGATCTTTGGATTGTACTCTTAATGGCATTGTTCTTCAGGACAGGGCTGTGAATTGGAGTTGTAGCAAGACTGCTACTTAGGTTTTTTTTGGTGAAACCTACTATATATATATATATATATATATATATATATATATATATATATATATATATATATATATATATATATATATATATATATATATATATATATATATTTTTTTTATATATATATATTGTAAACCCACGCTGTTCTTCCTTTCACCAACTCCTAATGCCTCAGATCTTTAAAATATGTAGTGGGTTTTGGATGGAAAAGAAACATTTTAAATTTAAACACCATTTTTGGATTTTGGAAAATAGTGGATAAAACCACAAATTTTAATATTGGGCACATCTGGTATAATGAACGAAATTATTTCATTTTTTACTTAAATAGTTTTTAAAATCAGTTTTATATTATTATACATCTCAATACTAAAATGTGGGGCAGTGTCAAACCTCCTAAATTTGTTATATTGGTGTAAACATAAGCTGCAAAATCTGATTCACATCAATAGCTGGATCTGAAGGTGAACAGAGTATTTGTCTATTAATTTTACCCTAAAGTCATTCTGTGGTAAAGATTCAAATTTTATTTTTAAGGCAAAAGCTCGGAATTTTTATAAGCTCATCACGCTTATATATGGGCAATAATTAGGATTTATTGAGATTGACAAATGAATTTTGCACCCAGTATATGTCAGCGTCTATGTCCATGTCCACGTTGGTGTATGGGTGAGTACTCTGACAGGAATTTCATGAAGTGTATTAGGAAATACTCTCAGATGTTTTTTCCACAGCATCTTGAATTTCGTGACGTGTTGAAAATGGGTCGCTAAACATGTGAATTAATGATAAAAAAAAAAGTGATCGTATTTGGGCATGCTAAAAGCCATACTGTGGCAAAAGTTCCCAAATTAAGGTGTGTCGAGGCGTACAATCAAATGGAGGTGTACCAGCAATGGCAAACCAAATCAGCAGGAAATTGGAATTGTGGCAGGATATCAATTCGATACAAGGTTGCACGGTTACAGTATTCAAAGCTTCTCGATCATTGGACCGTTAATGACTAGAAAATTGTAATTGTGTCTGACGAATCTCGTTTTTGCCCCTGTGTCGCGTGCAAAGATGACCAAGCGAAACCATCAGGCAAGACCTCCTATAAGGTGTGATTTACGTTGTTCTTTTAATCGTGTAGACATGGGGTCTTGCATTGACGTGTCTGTATGGATGACTTACCATGACTACATCGAACTGCCGGACAATCACATTTGCCCTTTGCACATCATCTGATGGAAAAGAACATCCCTCATGCTGTATTCCAGGATGAGTTGTTTGTGTGGCATGATGAAAATTCGGGAGCAATCATGCATGTTGACTGTCTTTCCTTAATTTGAATCCCCTGGAGCAATGTGTCAGACGCCAGGATAGGCATCCACGTACTATGCCTTAACTGCACAATTCTTTGATGCAAGAGTGGAACAACATTGATGTTGCATACATTCAGACATTTTTCCTGTTGTGCCTGATCAAATTGCAGCCATTATTTGTGTTTGTGAAGGTCGTACAAGCTATTAGGTTTGTGTCCGACACAGGTGACTAATTTTTTGTCCAGTGAGCTTATGGGCATATATATATATATATATATATATATATATATATATATATATATATATATATATATATATATATATATATATATATATATATATATATATATATATATATATATATATATATATATATATATATATATATATATATATATATATATATATATATATATATATGACTTGAAAAGTTAACAGTAATGAAATTGATGTATTATTAAAAATGGTATACTCATTATTTTCATCCTTGTAAATTCTTAGAGTTAGTTATAATTTATTTTTAGCTGTTTTAAAAGAGATTTTAAAACATTAATGTTCTCAGAATCACCGTTGGACTGACTGAGCCAGAAATTCTAAAAATATTTTGTGATGTCTGTGATGCTGTTTCAAGGTTACATCAAGTGAACCCGCCTATAATTCATAGGGATTTAAAAGTGAGTAATTGAGAGCACATATTTTGTTTTTAAATGAATGTTTTTAGTAATGTTCCAAAATTTGTGTAACAATCATTATTATTATTATTACTGGTATTATTATATTGTATCTTTTATTAGGGAGAGACTGTTTAGTCTTGTCATTAGGGGCAGGGTATTACAAACAAAATTTTTCTGGCAGCAACTTACTAAACTTACCCTCTTCTAGCCAGAGCCCCTTCAGGCGATTTCAAAATACTTAACTTGTTATTTTAGGTGAAATCGATGAACATAAAAATTTAACATCCCATTTGTTAAGCTTGGAATTTGGAATGATGTTAATAACAGAATTCAGAGTTCAGATTCCTTCTCAGTAAATTTCTTAAGCATTTAAACTCGCAAAAAACCTCCAGTGCTTCATAGCTTATGAGTTTTTTTATAATAAAATATTTCAGTAATCCATACCTTAAAGAGTTTAAAGAAATATATATTCCGATGACTCAACTTTGTTTTACAGTTTGTTTTATAATTTTACTTGTCCATAACTGAATATTTTTGAAAATTCAATTTTTTCCTCTTCCTCTATGCTGCTCTTTCTCTTGTGATTTATTTCAATTCCTTCCAGTTTTAAAGTCGAACATCTTACAACAACATTTTTATTATTATTGGTTAAATTGCTTAAGTTTTTGGAAGAACTAATTAACTTGTACTGAAATAAAGACAAATAGTTACCTACCTTTCACTAATTAACCTATTTGGATAATATATCAAATCAGAGGAAGTTGAAGCCATGTTGAAATAATAAGTTTATAGAAAGTAGGCAAATTACTACCGGTCTGGTCTTTATTATTAAATAATACTAATATACCTTATATTATTCCTCCAAACTTGCATTGTTATTTTAAACTTCCTCTTCATTAAAAAGAATTAAATATTTGTATGTGTATTTTTAGAGCTTTTGGTCAATCAACTATTTTACAATTTAACCTTTGGGTGGGAAAAAAAATTTTTTTAAATTAAACTTTCAAATTAAAAAAATATTGTTAAAAAATATATTAAAAAAAAAATATTAAAAAATATATTAAAAAAATATAATAAAAAATATAGTTTCAAACACTGTATAATTAGAAAATATTATTTCTTTACTTATGACTGTTATCCATTTCTTGTTGTTGTAGCTCAAAACACCTAAAATTAATAACTCATTAATACAACTATTATTATTATTATTATTATTGTGCATAGACCTACGGAATTTGTTTTAAATAAGCTTGAAGACTTGCATTACAGCAGATATATTAAATTGTTTTCTTCCTAACTTAAGTTGAATGTCTGGACCTCCAGGAAAGTCATCATATTCTCTGTTTAAAATTTTCAAGAGGCTTACTCCCCAATCTTTTTACTTTTAGGGACATCATTTGTTAAAATGTGTAAAGATTTTCAAAACTGTCGTAAAATGGCATATTCTTATGAAGTTTCCTTCTCTATTCATTCTTTCTTTAAAAAAAGATCATTAATTAAATAATATTACCAAATTTTTTTGCAGGTGGAAAATGTGCTAATGAATAGTGAGGGTGGTTTTCTCTTATGCGACTTTGGTTCTGCAACTCAGCAGGTGCTTCAAGGCTCAGTAGATGGGGTCTCTAAGGTGGAAGATGAAATACAGAAATACACTACCTTGTCTTACCGTGCGCCTGAAATGGTTGACTTGTATATGGATAAACCCATTACTTATAAGTCAGATATATGGGTAGGTATTATTATTGACTAATTATACCCTATTCAATAAATTCTACAAACAAATGCAACAAAGGAATTACTATCACAAAAAACAGATCTTCTTGGTTCTGTGTCTGGTATTGGTTAGGATATATATAAAATTATAAAGATTAGCTACTGATAGTGTCCTTATTTATCTAGGCTGTCTGCTCCTAACACAATAAATGCACTGGAAAGTCAGTGGACAAATTTGGATTCCCCATTCTTGCCTTTAACAATTGACTTATGTCAGAAGATATTGAACAGTTACTCTAAGCCTAGATAACCATATAAGTAAAAAGCAATGACGCTCCTCTTAATTCTTAAACAATTATTTACATAAAACCAAAAGGTATAGATAAACTGCAAATCAAAAAGAAAGCAAAAACGTTAAAACATATTTACAATGATGAAAAGCATTGAGAAATTCTTCTCAATCCTTCTCTTAGAAGCACTTATCTTTCACTCGTCCATTGTTCATTTTCTTCTGAGGTATTTTTGCATTTCCTTTTCTCCCTCTTACTCACCTGCAATATAAACATATAAAAACAATTATTATTATTATTATTAGTAATAGTAGTATAATTTCATGACACTACTAGGGTGATAGTAGAGAATGCCTGAGAGCATGAAAAAATCACAATACTGTAGTGGGAAACTTTTTCTGCTGTTACTAACTGTTAACTAAACGTGCTTGACAGCTCTGGTTCTATCCCACTTACGGATCCTAGGTATATACTATCTAGACTAATTCCTCTCCTTGAATAGTACAATGTCCATGAGATGTGAACTTTTTTTTAAATTAAATAAATATGAATTCTATCTACGATCTGTAGCTAATACTCCTGAGAAGGCAAACCTTTTTAGCCTCCTTTATTTATCTAATTCCATCCTGAACGATTCTTGCATTTCTCCTACTCCTCCTCCTCTCAGGCTTTCCATATCTCTACCTGTGGTTACAAATGATCGGGTGAGATCCTGAGATCTAAGGCTAGTGACCCAGATGGCATTCCTGTCCGTGTTCTGAGAGAGTATGCGTCTCTGAGCTCTCGCCTGTCCTCGTTCGGTTGTACTGAGCCAATAATAATTTTCGCAATTCTGGAAGTAAGCATTTGTTGAGCCGATCCCAAGGAGGGGTAGCCACTCTGATCCTTCCAACTATTGTCCTATGGCTTTCACTTGTGTTATGTCTAACTCTCCTCAACTCTCATTTCCTGGATCGTTTACTTTGGCGCAAACAATAGTGTGATTGACTCACGTGCTTGAGGGCGCTGGTTTGATCCCACTTGGGGATTCTAGGTATATACTAGCTAGAAAAGTTCCTGTCCTCGAATTGGACAGTGCCCGTGAGATGTGAACTTTTAACTTTTTTTTTTTTTTTTTTTAAATCTAGTCTCATTCCTTTCTTTCTGATCATCGGCATGACTTTCGACGATTGAGGTCAACTGGTGACATACTTTCTTATCTTCAGATTTATGGTCTTGAGTGGTGGCGCTTGAAGATATCCATAGCTTTTGACAGGATATGGTACAAGTGACTACTCCCTGAATCACCTTCCTTTCGGTTTCCTGTTTCTCTTTGCTTACTCATGTCTAGTTTTCTCTCATTTCATTCCATATTAGCACTTGTTGATTTAGTGACCTCCTCCTCCTCCTCCTCCTCCTCCTCCTCCTCCTCCTCCTCCTCCTCCTCCTCCTCCTCCTCCTCCTCCTCCTCCTCCTCCTCCTCCTCCTCCTCCTCCTCCTCCTCCTCCTCCTCCTTTCCTATTAATTCTGGTGTTCCTAAGGGTTCTGTTCTATCTCTAACTCTTTTTGTTCTTATACCCATGACCCGACTCTCCATTCTTTCACTCATTTCAAATCTGTACCTTTTGTATCTAGAGTTACTTCACATCATTTTTCTTTTTTGTCTTGCTGATATGGATGTGATTTCCCTGAGAAGTCGCCTCAGTCTTGTGAAATTCAACTTCACATCTCAACACCACCTTTCAACTTTTAACAACATAAATATCCTTGGTATGAATATAAACAATAAATTGTCTTGGAAATTTCATTTCACATTGGCTGCTAAGGATGGAGTACAGTTCTCACATATGAGAGAGCTCCGGTTACGCCCTTCTTTTAGATAAGGTTGAGTCTTATGCTAAAAGACAAATAAACCGTCAGACACTTTTAAACTCTCTTAACTCTCTATCTCTGTGACATAGCATTGGGACATTATATCTTTTATATAGGTACCTCCACCACTTTGAATTGCCCTTGTAGCACAATGGGTGCTCTGTTTTCTTATGATTTTTATGTGAACATTGGAAACTCTAGACTTGCTCTTTGTGGTGCCTCCTCCTTTTCATTCACTTCAGTTCTGTAGAACTCACTCCATTTATTTTTCCCATTGCATATAATCTTCCTCTCTTTAAGGCCTCCAACAGAGCTCACCTGAGAGATTTTTGTTAAGCTGGGTTTTGATGTTTTTCTTTTTAATTTTAAATTTCTGCCTCCTCCTCGAAAGGGACCCTGCTAGTGAATTGTAGCAAAGTGTTCAAAAAAAAATATTAAAAAATTGGAACATCTTAAGCCTAAGCCGTTTTAACTATTCTAAAATTTGCAAAGCAAAGTTTAATAATAATAATAATAATAATAATAATAATAATAATAATAATAATAGGCTCAAGTACAAGTGCTTTTGATTTTTGAAAATTTCAGTACAAGTACTCAAAAAATTGTACTTCAAGTACAAGTATTGTTCTTGGACCCAAGCCTGATATAATATATATATATATATATATATATATATATATATATATAATATATATATATATATATATATATATATATATATATATATTATATATATAATATATATATATATATATATATATATATATATATATATATATTGTAATTAATCAGGCCTTAGGATGTTTGTTGTACAAGCTCTGCTTCTTTTCTCTTCCCTTTGGCGAGTCTCCATTGGCTATTACATCTGGCAACTTTATGATTCCAGAAGTTGGCAACAAGTATTCAAAATACCTTCTGAATTTGATTCGTAAGTATTTTTTTATTTTATTATTTTTTTTTTTTTTTAAATAAAAAATAAATAAAAAATTTCCATAGAGTTTTGACTGTATTCGATTTGCTTCAGGAGTTAGTCAGAGTGGTGCCTAAGTGAGAGAAAGTTGATGTTAATGATTCTTTTTTCTTTCTTTTTTCTTTCTTTCTTTTTTTCTTTCTTTCTTTTTTTCTTTTTTTCTTTCTTTCTTTCTTTTTCTTTCTTTTTTCTTTTTTTCTTTCTTTCTTTCTTTCTTTTTCTTTCTTTCTTTCTTTCTTTCTTTCTTTCTTTCTTTCTTTCATGAACTTAAATTGTATGGTTTCTTTTACAGTGTTATTTCTTGTTAAGTAAAATTTGTTGTACCAATAGCACAAATTTTATTAGTGGATATTTAGGAGTATATATATATATATATATATATATATATATATATATATATATATATATATATATATATATATATATATATATATATATATATATATATATATATATATATATATATATATATATATATATATATATATATATATATATAAAGTTGCAGTTATTAAATATGGTAAACCCCAGGCATGTCCGTTGTGGTGCTTCCTTCTTTCCAGCCACTTCTGTTCTCTGGAACTCTCTACCTTCATCTGTATTTAATCTTCCTCTCTTTAAGGCCTCCGTCTGGGCCCACCTAAGAGATTTGCGTTAGTCGGGATTGGGTGTATTATTTTTTATTTCTGCCCCCTCAGAAAAAGGGCTTAGCCCGTGAGCTGTGGTAATGTTAAAAATTTTTTTTTAATAATTTTCCACTTTTAATCAGCTTTAGATGCGACCTTTTCTTATATTATAAGACGATATAATGTAAAGAAGAGGAAGAGATAGCCCTCCTATCTTCCTAAGATGTATGTCTTAATTTTCTTTTAAAAATGTTTTGAAAACTTATTGTTTTTGCTTCTTAAATGTTTAAATAAAGATAGTCCATAAGAAATTATATATATTACCTCTTTATATATAGCCAATATATCAATATATATATATAGTATATATATATATATATATAATATATATATATATATATATATATATATATATATATATATATATATATATATATATATATATATATATATATATATATATATATATATATATATATATCGAAATTTCTCCATTAATATGGCATGACAGAATTTTTTGTGGGCTTATTACTTTTTCCTACTATTCTTTCGATTTCAATTTAAGAAACAGAGACACTTCTATATTTTAAAGCAAGGCTGCTGAAATTAGGGGCGAAAAATTTCTTTTGAATTTTGCCTCCACAGAAATGGGTTACCATCTCTTGGTAACGGTAACGGCCGCCGACCGTTCCCAAAAGTCTCTCAGAGAGGAGAAGTGATGGTGGGTTCTGTTTTGTATGAGGGAGGGGCATCTCAGAAGGAGGTGTTCTGTTGTTTCTGGTTCTTGCATACATCTTTGGTATATTGGGGATAGTGTGTTTTGTATATTTGAATCTATGTTTGTATGCTTGTAGGTTAGGGTGGTGGCCTGACCTCAATCTGGATAGGGTAATTTGGGTTTTGCGTGGTAATGAGTTTTGTGTATTTGATATGTCGGGGGGGTTGTTCGTTGAGTAGATGATTTGGCTGGCGGGGGTTGAGATAATTTTGTGTTAAGATGTGTATGTGTTTGTTTAGTGATATGTTGTTTGCTGTAGGTTGAATGGTTCTGAATATGTTACTGTAGTATTGGGTAGGGGATGATGGGGGTAATTTTAGACGGTGTCTTGTAGGGAATAGTGACATGGGTGTGATATGTCTAGGGTGTTTGTGTAGAATTGGGTTCCTATCATGTTTAGGTGAACACGGATCGGGAGTATTTTTGTTTCTTCGTGTAAATGCTGAATTGCAGTGGTTCTAGTGCAACCTGTAATGATTCGAACAGCGGTATTTTTTTTTTTTTTTTGTTGTATATATATATATATATATATATATATATATATATATATATATATATATATATATATATATATATATATATATATATATATATATATATATATATATATATATATATATATATATATATATATATGACTTCAGAATTGAATAGGCTAATGATTTTAACTTTGGTTACAAAAGTCCTTGGCAGGTCTTATTTGAAAGAAAGTTTTATGATTGAGGAGGAGGGGTAGCTGGACAATTGTCATGTCATTTTTGTTTATTTTTAATAGGAATAATAGCTTTTAACCTTCCAACCATGGAGGTGGCAACATTACATGTGCAAATTTTTTTATTTTTTTTTATTTTTGAATGGTTCTGAATATTTGAAAACCAGGTTGTGAGAGCATCATCTGTTAAAGCTTCAGTTATGTCAGTTGATAAGAACATCAGAAACACGTCTTTATTGAATTTTGCGATTAAATCAACTGTGGAATCATCGCGCTGAAATAAAAATTTAGTCTCTTATTATCTCAATAATTTTGATCATTTTAAATATTTTTTTTTTTTTTTTTTTTTTTTTTTTTTTTTTTTTTTTTTATTTTTATAAATCGGCAAATTCATTCAGTTGCTTCATTGCGAAGCTTTTAAAGTTGATTCAGAATTTTTATTTGTCATAGGTGAAATTTCTGTGAAGAATAGAATGTTGCTTGTCATTTGACAGTCTCATTCTTTATCTTTTCCGCTTTCTAACCCTTGACTTAATGACTTAATTACTATGTTCATTCTTTTCTACATGTAGAGTTTACATTTTTTTTTTTTTTTAAACATTTTTAGATGCTGTTTTGTGACTTTTTTCTCTCTAACTTTAACTGTGATAGACTTAAAATATATATAATATGATATAGATTGATTTGAATGTAATTGAAACAAGATGGAATAATTAAAAAAAAAATTAAGTTCTTTGTCCTTGTTTAAGATGCATAGAATTGGGATGTGTGATTGATGATCAGCTTTCCGGGGAGAAGAGCCTTGTAAATAAAATAAAATCTGTTGTTTTGAAAATTTAAATTTATTTATTTTTATATTTTTTTTTGTGACATTTCAAAATTAAATAAGCCCAAATGCAAAAAATTTACATAATATAGGAAACTCGTTATAAGGCAGTAAAAATATAAATTTTTTCACTTGATAAAGAAATTATGAATTCTTAAGTCCCAAATATTTGATTAGTTGAGCTTGTAATCTCAAAAAACATCTTTAATCTTCTGGGTAACTAGTTCCCTGTGGTTGACTCACCCTTGATTCTAGTTGGTGGATCCACTTTTAATTGGCATTCAAAATATATGAAAATCCAAAAAATTAAAGAGGATAGGGAGGAAAAACACTTCCTCTGGAAGATCTTCAACATTATTTATTAATTCACTCATATATAATTTTTATTTTTTTCCCCCTACAGGATACATGTTGGAGCCAGATCCTGACCACAGGCCAGACATTTATCAGGTTTCTTATATTGCTTTCAAGCTAGCCAATATTGAGTGCAACATTCCTAACGTTAATGTGAGTGGTTTTTTTTTTTTTTTTCCTTCACATTTTAATATCTGCTAGTTATTTATTCATATTTGTGTATGGTTAGATTAATTTCAGATGTTTTGTAATGCGTTTGGTAACCAAAATATTTAAAATTTAAGTGGAAAACTATTACAAGCCAAACAGTCTCCAGTTTATGAAATATATAATAAAGGTTGTAAGGTTTAATAAATTTAATCATTACTCTTAAAGAAGTAAACACAAGTACAAGTACTAGTATAGTCGTAAGGATCATCACGTTCATTTTATATATATATATATATATATATATATATATATATATATATATATATATATATATATATATATATATATATATATATATATATATATATATATATATATATATATATATCCTTTGGGTTCCCTCTTTCTTTTTGCGTACTTATATCTAGCTTTCTTTCTAATCATTTCATTTTGGTTGTTGTTGATGGGGTGACTTCTTTATTCCCTGTCAATAGTAGTGTTCCTCAGTGTTTCTGTCTTGTCTCCTACTCTATTCCTACTTTAAATTAATGATCTTCTCCGCTGCTTATCTAACTCTATCCATTCATGTGCCGATGACTCGACCCTCCATTTTTCTACTCATTTCAAATCTGCTCTCTCCATTGCATCTAGAGTTGCCTCTCGTTTTCATCTTTCCGATACCATTCTTCCTGATCTGGATATAATTTCGCAGTTGGGTCGTCTCAACCTTATAAAATTCAACTCTTTAAAAACACAACTTCTTGAAATCTCCCTCTCAAAGACACCGCCTAACTTTTCTATTTATTTCGATGGTTCTCCCGTCTCTCCTGTTGACAATATAAACATCCTTGACCTTCACATAAACAAAAAAAAATGTCTTGGAAACCTCACATCACAACGGTTGCTTGGGCGCCCCAAAGAAGCTAGGAGTTCTTTTAAGATTGCGAGATTTTTTACTTCTTCGCAATTACTCCAATTATACAAGGGCCTCATCCGCCCTTGTATGGAGTACTGCTCTCATTTCTGGGGAGGTTCAAGTTTCACCAGTTTTTTTTTTTGGATAGGATTGAGTCAAAGAGTAAAGGACTTATAAATTGTTCCGCTTTCTAATTCACTCGACCCTTTATCTTTGCGACGTGATGTTGGTGCCTTGTCTCGTTTCCATAGGTACTACAGCGACAAATACTCAAGGGAACTGTACACTCGTATGCCTCCGGCTTTAGTACGGCCTCGTAGCACAAGGGGTGCTTGTCTGCACATAAATTTTGTGTGGACATAGCCAACTACAGGCTTGTCCGCTGTGATGCCTCCTCCTTTCCAGCCACCTCTGTTTTATGGAATTCTCTCCCAACTATGTTTCCTGCCGGATTTAATCTCAATTACTTTATATATATATATATGTCTGTGGTCACCTACGACATTTGCATTAGGCCGGACCTGTGGGTTTTATTTTTTTTATTGCTTAGCATCCCCTCCTTGAATAGAACTCTGCCCATGAGTGGTGATATATATATATATATATATATATATATATATATATATATATATATATATATATATATATATATATATATATATATATATATATATATATATATATATATATATATATATATATATATATATATATATATATATATATATATATGAGGGTGAGCTGAAAAGTAACTCCTCTTCCGTAAAATCTCAAACACTGTAAATAAGGTAATGAAACAAAGACCGAAAGAAGGTCAAAGGTTTATTCAATGAACATGTAATATTATTTTTCTACATAATTTCCTCGAACATCAATACATTTCTGCAAATGTTGAACCCATTTCTTGAAACCGGTTTGAAAATAAGCGTTGATCTTTTTTCCAGAACCAGTCTGCCACCTCTTTCTTCACCTCATCATCTGAACCATATGTCACTTCCCGGAGACTCTCTTTCAACCTCTATGCATTTTTGGGCTTCTCTTCGAATAGCATTTGTTGCTTTTCTAAGTTCTTCTCTTCTTTTATGCGGGCTGCAGCATTCAAAATTCTGCGAATTAGTGTACCTCGATTGTTCACCTTTCTTTTTTTATTTTTACTCGCCTTTCAACCAGTCCCATGAACAAAAATCCAATTGTGTGACTTGGCGAGAAAAATGTAATGGAGCTCGATCTTGTTGATGCCTAAAGGAACATCCTAATAGGCCTTGTAACTCATTTTACAAAAATTCCAAATAACGTTCTTCTTTTCGGTGATTTTCAATAATGAAAGGTCCAGTTACATGATTATCGACAATCCCACACCACACATTAACTTGCAAAACTATGCTGATAATTTGTTTCGATTATTTTGTGGGGTTTTCCGTCGGACCACAGATGAGAGTTACAGGTATTTTCGACGCAGTTATGAGTGAAAATTGCTTTATCAGTAAAAAGCATGTATCATACCAAATACTATCCATTATACCTCAAATGCGTTTAGCATAGTCTCCTGGTTGTAGGTGTTGCACACAATGTAGGTGGTATGGATATAAGCCCTGTTTATGCAATTTGCAGATCACTTGTTTAAGGAATTTCAAGGTTGAGCGGCAATTTAGTAGGGCTCTTTTTCACTAAATCCAGAATACCTTGTTTCATTTGCATCTTGTCTACAGGCACTTGGAAGTCACACAATGCGCTTGTATGTTTTGATCCAGAATTCTACAATGCTAAAAGTGTTGACGATACTCTTCAACCGCAAAACCGCAGCTGTAGCATTCCCGTTGCAGAAACTATAAATAAACATCATATATCATATATGGAAACACATGGTAAAAATGCAGGAAAATATTTCTTAATATAGTGTGGGACCACCTTTCACATTCATAATTGCCTGAATTCTTGTAGAAATTGACAAATATAAGTCCTGGATGGTGCACAATGGGATGCTATACCATACCTCATGAAAAGTAGATGAAATTCCATTTGGGACTGGTATTGTATAACTCGAACTCTATTTTCTAGTATTGACCACTGGGGCTCTTATAAAAGCTTGGCCATTGTGGAGGCAAGGAAAGACATGAAACCGCATCTGCATGTTCATCAAACCATGATTGGACAACATGAGCTGGATGAATTGAAGCCTTATTATCTTGATAAGTTCCTTTACCTCCAAGAAACTTTCTCTGCTCCAGTGGATGAATCTGGGTACTCAAAATGCGTACATTATCGCACATGGAGGTTATTGGACCTGCAGAATACAATGATTTGTCTGCTAAAACCATGACGAAACCTCCGTGCTTTACCTGTGACATAAGATAGTCCGAATCATATTTCTGGGATGGTGTTCTCCACAAGTAAGTTTGTCCGGAGGTAGGTAATAGTGTGAAGGTCAATTAATCTGACGGAAAGGACTGTCTTCCATTGTCCGGCAGTTCAATCCTTATGATTGCTACACCATTCTCTCCACTTTCTGACATTCATGTCGTGTACAAAAGGTTTGACTATTGCAGCACGCTTATGAGTATTGAGCTTATTGTGTTCCTTAATCACTGTTCTTGACAGGTTTGTAAGACTGGTATTCAGGTTAGGAATAAATATTTATTTTTTATTTTTTGTCAGTCCTATGCAATTCTCGTCTGTCTGTATCACCCGATTTCGACTTACATCGACACTGGTGTTTATCGAATGAAGTTTTTTTCCGGAAGCACAATATGGGCCCATGAACTTGGAAATTGGATTTGAGAACCAACAGTTTTCCCTCTTGGAAACTACAAGCTTGTACATACCTCATTTGTACCAGAGTAGAATGCTAAACATAGAGCAAGTGACGCTTCCTACCGACGTTATAGATTACCCACTACACGGGCGCCTTTCTTCCTGCCAATTCCATACTCTCTCTCGTAATGAGAACTATACTTCCTAATTGTGATCCAATGTGTACAATGCTCGGGCCAAATTACACTGCAACCTACCATAGACTTAAGAAATTTTTGCTACATTTTTTTCGTTTAGTTTTATCATACTAATTGATTAATATAACATTTGTTAACGAAATTCAGTTAACATATTATTATTATTATTATTATTATTATTATTATTTTTTTTTTTTTTTTTTTTTTTTTTTTTTTTTTTTTTTTTATTATTTTATTATTATTATTATTATTATTTATTAATATTTTTTTTTTTTTTTTTTTTTTTTTTTTTTTTTTTTTTTTTTTTTTATTATTATTATTATTTATTATTATTAACTATTATTATTATTATTATTATTATTATTCTCTATCATTACCGTAATTATTATTATTATTATCGAAATTTTTTACTATAAATCGCAGTAATCTTAGTGATGTTATAGTATTTTACTACTACTTATTTTAGTATTTTCATCCCATTTGTAATTATTATTTTTATTTTTATTTTTATTTTTATTATTGTCATAACTATAAATATGCATAATTAGAATATTAATAATGTTAATAATTTTATATTATTATTATTTTTACTACAATTATTATTATTATTATCCGCATCATCATTGCTATTATCATTAGTTATTAAATTATCATTATTATATTACTGTTATTATTATTAGAGTAAATATCATCATTGCAATTATTATTATTAATTGTATTGTTGTGGTAGATATCATAAGTAACGTCTCTGGTATTGTTACTAGCATGATTGACACTATCATTACTATTTCTAGAGTTTTGTTACTTTAGTAGTAACCTATCATAACTTGTAGTTGTCAAATAAATTAAAATTATTTATATATTAACCATTGGGGCTCAAAGGAAACCGCAGTGCTTACCCCTAGCAACCCCTTTTCAGAGAACTGGACAGTCACAATATTATTATTATTGAATTTAGTAGTATAGGACCTACTGTTAAAACTGTAAACCTGTAAATGTACCATTTCCAGAATAAAGTTTGGTGAAATTGTTAACGAAATTCAGTAATCATTCTCAGAAAATGTCACAATTCGAGCATGCAAAATATTTTCTCTAAGGCATTTTTTGTTGTTGTTGTTGTTGTTGTGAGGACCCGAGTCCTTTGAAAAGTGTTTTACAAGTGACCTACTATGGACCGCTTCAGGAGGATTCCTACTTCTGTATTTCTGCAAGGCTGATTAGATTCTGTAATCAGCATTATCTGTATTACCATCTAACTTATTAATTTCTTTTCTATATATATATATATATATATATATATATATATATATATATATATATATATATATATATATATATATATATATATATATATATATATATATATATATATATATATATATATATATATATATATATCAGAAATCACAAGCACACTCTTTTGATCAACTAAGTCAGCTGCTTAAAGAAAGGGAACATCAGATCAGTATTAAAATCAACAGGGCTCCTGCTGTTCCTGTCATTGAAAGCACCTCAGTAGCACCAAGGCAAAGGCCGAAAGGATCTCAGAGTTCAGGAGCCATTGGGTCTAGAGGGCTTCCTTTGCCTATTCAAAATTCGTCAGGTTATTATTATTATTATTATTATTATTATTATTATTATTATTATTATTATTATTATTATTTTTTTTTTTTTTTTTTTTTTATATTAGAAATTAAAAATTTTTTTTGGAATCTGAAAGAGGGACCAAAAAAAATTTTTTTTGTAACAATTTTATTAAGAGAAATTTGATTGAAGTTAAAAGTTTTAGTTAAAAAAAAAAAAAAAAAAAAGAAATACATGTTATTAATTAATGTCTTACAATAAAAATAAATTGGACAGCTTTGGTAATAAGAAAGAATTATTTGAAATTCTAAATCCGGATGAGTATTAGCAACTGTTTACTTTAGTAAACTTTAGTTTTTTTTTTTGGAAAGTGTTTAATCAGAGATGCACGCCAAATAGATACTAACTTATTTGAGACAATTGATACTATGTAAAAATAATTCTTACGTTGATCAAGTTAGTGTAATTAAAAAGTAGATTTCTTGTGTGCATATCTTCCCCTGATTAACCTTGACGTACAGATAGTCAAAAACTAGTTTTCTTCACAAAGATATTCATTTTTTCACTTTAGATTACTTGCCCAACAAATCTAAGTCAAGGATAATAAGTACTTAAAAATTAAAATTACTATTTTTGTATTTTTTTATTATTATTATTATTATTATTCTTGTAATGATACAAAGTACTGTAATATAACTATTTCACCTAAAAATTTTGAAAGACCTGTAAAAAAGAAAAAGAATAAATAAAAAATAATGTACATAAAAAAGTACGTTGTAGTATTAAATGTTATCTTACATGTGATGAAGAACGAACAGTGAAATATAATGGAAGAACGTGCCTAGAGAACAGCTGGAACAATAATAATAATAATAATGAATAAAAACTATAATTTTCACGTGGCTTATGATGATTTTTCATTGCATTTTGCAAACTTGTATAATTTCATTTTGTTATTATTTATTATATTATTATTATTATTATTATTATTATTATTTTTATTTGAAGCTTTTATTCGTAATTGACCTTTTAAACCAACAAGTTAAATATAATTTCTTTTATTGTTGCTGTTGTCTAACATTGGTAGACCTTTTGTTTGTTTTTGATGTTGTTTTTCATGGAGACATAAGACTGTGCAATATATATATATATATATATATATATATATATATATATATATATATATATATATATATATATATATATATATATATATATATATATATATATATATATATATATATATATAATGCTTATTTATTATAGTTAAGAAATCTTCGCTGGGGCCTTCTCCAGAGCCATCTGCATCACAGCAGCTACAGCCGGAAGACCAACAACAGCAGCAACAGCAGCAGCATTTTCAGCAACACGAAGTGGCTACAGAACCCACTGTAAATACTTCGGTTACTGATCAACAATTACAGCATCAGCAACATCAGGAGCAGGCAGCTCCTGAAGCATCTTTTCCTCCTTCACATCTTTTTGGATCAAATCAGTATGCCATGCAGCAGCAACAACAGCAGCAGCAGCAGTCATTAGCGACTCAGCAATATACATCTCCGGATGGCCAGATAATTGTTCCTCCTTCAGGTAATAAAAGTGGGTTGTTGGTAGGGGTTTCTGGTGCTTCAGGGATGGTTGAGGTGGGAAGTTCTTTAGCTTCTTCTCTTTCTGATGTTTCTCTTGCTTTTAGACGAACAGAAGCTTTAAACACTTGCACTTCTAGGCAATCTGGTGTCTCTTGCACTCAAGGGTTTACTGGGAATTTTGGGACCCCCAAAGGCTCCGGAGTTACAGGTATTCAAGTTTCTAATAAAACAAGTGCTCTTGGAACTTCGGGAGTGGCTCCTTCCATTGGTCATTCAATGGTTTCAGACACTCCCGGATCTTCAAAAGTCTCTCTCAATCCATTTCATTCCATTGAACCCTTGGTGGAGGTTTGCTCTATTAATCCATTTGCTTCACATCTTTCTCAAGGACCTGGTACTTTACCCTCTCAGGGGAGCTTGTCACATACAAAGCTTCAATATATTACGCATGATGAAGGTGCTGAACAGCAAACTGCACATTCTTCTTCTGTTTCAACTTCTGCAACGACTACAGTTTCAGATCTCATTAATTTTAGCGATGCCCCTCGAAGTTCCTCTGAGGATGGAAAGGTATCTTCCATCCTTAAGATGTTTAATACATCCGCACAGGGATCTCTTCCATCTCGGGCTCCACAAGTTGCGGCAGGTATGAAGGATAGTGGTAGTAATCCTTTCTTGTGCAGTGTTCCATCTACCCTTGGAAGTTCATGCGTACAAGGGAGGAGTTTTGTTGGGGAACGAACTCCTCAAAATGTGCCCGTTTTCCCCAATAATAATAACGGTGTTTCAAGTGGAATACAACATGCTATCCCAGGGAATCGTGAGTTCTTACCGAGTGCCAGTATGGCTTTGGGTGGAAATGCACCTTCAGCTAATAATTATGGAGGACCTCAATTAATTTTAAATAATAACACTAATACCTACAAGCCTACATTGTCTTCCGGCTCCAAATCACCCTAAATTATTACTATTATTATTATTATTATTATTATTATTATTATATTATTATATTATATATATATATATATATATATATATATATATATATATATATATATATATATATATATATATATATATATATATATATATATATAATATATATATATATATATATATATATATATATATATATATATATATATATATATATATATATATATATATATTATATATATATATATATATATATATATATATATTATATATATATATATATATATATATATATATATATATATATATATATATATATATATATATATATATATATATATATATATATATATATATATATATATATATATATATATATATATATATATATATATATATATATATATATATAAATTATATATATATAAAATATAAATATTATATATATATATATATATATATATATATATATATATATATATATATATATATATATATATATATATATATATATATATATATATATATATATATATATATATATATATATATATATATATATATATATATATATATATATATATATATATATATATACCTTTAGACTTTCACCCATACTAGTTTGATGGGCGTAAAAATTGGGTATATAAATTGTCATGTATATATATATATATATATATATATATATATATATATATATATATATATATATATATATATATATATATATATATATATATATATATATATATATATATATATATATATATATATATATATATATATATATATAAAATATATAATTAAAAGAATAAATATCTTAGTAAAAACTATCCAAATTACTAATATTGCCTATTAAATAAATGGATTAAATGGAAGTGCTTAAGCCACATGTTGTTTATTTCACCTTCGGAAGTTTTATTCTTTATTTATTTCATCTCTGAAAGAACACATTTGCTTGTTTAACCCTTTTCTTCATCTTTCTTTTTCTTGATTTTGTCTTGTTTTATCTTGTTTTCATAGGTTGCATGAGAGGATTGACTACTTTCTTAATTGTTGTTGTTATTAGTGAAATGTATATATTTGTATTAAATATATATATTTTATTATTTTATTGACTTGTTTTTAGGGGAAAATTTTTTGATTTTAATGTTTGTTTTTTTTTTTTTTTTTTTTTCTTATTGCTTTTAATGTTTTTTTTTTATTTTACTGTTTATATTGCTTAGTTCTTTATTATATTTTAGTTTTTGCCTGGCAAATTGCAAGACTAATTTTGTAAATGTGGATATTTTTGAACCTTATTCACAATATTTTTTTTTTCTCTTTTCATTTTTGCACAAAAATTGTTTTAATTGCTTTTTTGTTTTTTGTTTTTTGTTTTTTTTTTTTTTTTTTTAATGGCATGATTTGATCAAATTGTTTGCAATTATTTATTTACTTTTGTTTTTATTTTTTTTATTTTTATTATTAACATTGGCTAAAGCTCTTCCTATTCCCGTAATTAAAAATAACTTTAATAAAAAATAAATTATTACTATATTATTATTATTATTATTATTATTATTGTTAATATTGCTAAATTTTTTTAAATTTATTATGAATAAGTAAATAAATTGGCAAAGAATGTGTGGAATATGGAGGGCTTCATTTATATGTGTTAAGCGTCTGACATTTTCCTTAAAAAAATAGATTTGAATTTCAGGGTTAAAATATCTTTTAATAATTTGACTCGTTCATTCAGAGTAAATTGGTCGCTGCCATACAGGAAAGTATTAACACCGAAACATGGAATTGTATACTCAAAAATATTTCAAGTACCACATACGAGATTGGGAATTATTTTTCTATTTGGTCTTTCTACCTGACATATTGAAGATATTATTTGGCGACCTGCAAACTAAAACTCGTATTTTATCGAATAGAAAGTTGTAATTAGAAGAAAAATTTGATTATTAAATTACCGGTTGAGAAAACTTCGACTTTCATAAAAATGGAAAGATGAGAATTTGTTGAAGAAGTTCGTAGGTTTATTTTTGTGTGGGAAATACTCGTACACACTATTTTAATGTATCTGGATTGGTTAATCCCCAGAAAATACGTAGCAAGGGAGAAAACCCTTTGGTATAAGAGGTAAAGGTAGTTTACGCTTTGATGATGATTTACTGCTCTATGCTTTCGAATTGTCTCATTTGCTTAATTTTTTGCGCATAAATTAATGTGTTTAAAACTGATTTTCTTCGGCTGAAAGAATATTAAAAAAAAAGTGATTATTAGAAATTTATAATTACTTTTAATACATTTAAAGCATTATTTTTATTTTTTGTAATTCTGTGTTCGTTAACGGAAGTAATAGATCATTTTAATGATTTTTAGGATTTATTTTAAGAAAAGGAAGCAGTGTATATGTTTATCCTAAAGTGAAGCAGAAAAGTTGGTTTAATTTGGATCGCTTTTGGTAATAATGTTTTTGTTGATGATAAACACTGATCAATTTGGTAGTTGAATGTTGGTAGCTTTTCCTTGAAATATTCTTTAATATCTTATTAAAAAAAATCTTAATTATCAATTTGCAGCATTTCTCAATATATCTTTTTTAAGTTTTTAAATTTCGTTAATTAATTTTTAAGGGTTTAAAATTATGCCAAAAAAAAAAAAAAAAAATCTCTCTCTCTCTCTCTCTCTCTCTCTCTCTCTCTCTCTCTCTCTCTCTCTCTCTCTCTCTCTCTCTCTCTCTCTCTCTCTCTCTCTCTCTCTCTCTCTCTCTCTCTCTCTCTCTCTCTCTCTCTCTCTCTCTCTCTCTCTCTCTCTCTCTCTCTCTCTCTCTCTCTCTCTCTCTCTCTCTCTCTCTCTCTCTCTCTCTCTCTCTCTCTCTCTCTCTCTCTCTCTCTCTCTCTCTCTCTCTCTCTCTCTCTCTCTCTCTCTCTCTCTCTCTCTCTCTCTCTCTCTCTCTCTCTCTCTCTCTCTCTCTCTCTCTCTCTCTCTCTCTCTCTCTCTCTCTCTCTCTCTCTCTCTCTCTCTCTCTCTCTCTCTCTCTCTCTCTCTCTCTCTCTCTCTCTCTCTCTCTCTCTCTCTCTCTCTCTCTCTCTCTCTCTCTCTCTCTCTCTCTCTCTCTCTCTCTCTCTCTCTCTCTCTCTCTCTCTCTCTCTCTCTCTCTCTCTCTCTCTCTCTCTCTCTCTCTCTCTCTCTCTCTCTCTCTCTCTCTCTCTCTCTCTCTCTCTCTCTCTCTCTCTCTCTCTCTCTCTCTCTCTCTCTCTCTCTCTCTCTCTCTCTCTCTCTCTCTCTCTCTCTCTCTCTCTCTCTCTCTCTCTCTCTCTCTCTCTCTCTCTCTCTCTCTCTCTCTCTCTCTCTCTCTCTCTCTCTCTCTCTCTCTCTCAACTTTATATTTGCTTCTTTCCGTACTTCAATTGTTTCTTTATCAGTTTTTTTTCTAAACGTTCATACATCTCTAGCCTTTGTCCCTAATCGAAGATGAGAACTTCTCTAGAGAATTTATCCATAGGAATCGATCTCGAGACCTTCGCTTCATGAGCGATATTTTATCATACATGCTCCGCTTCATTACAATTAACATTCTAGTTTTTGTTTATCGTTATTTAAATTTTTAGTTGTAATTTTTATTGTATAAAGATTTACTTTATTTAATATTTTCCGATAAATTTTATTGATTTTTTTAATTCATTTTCGACTCTTCATTATTTTTTTTTATTTTATTTTTCCTATTTTATATTCATAAGTGGTACATAAAAATCTAGTTACCTAAATTACTTAATAGTTTTTATTCCTAAGTATCATATTGAGAAATGTAACCAAATTTATTATAAATCTAAACATTTTACTTAAAATAACTGTTTAAACTTAGGAAAATTGATTAATCAAAATTAATTTTGGCTGTGTGTGTTGACATTTAAAAAAGATTTTTGCCAATTCTTGTGTGTGGTGTTGGTCTCCTGTCTCGCAGTATAGAAGGAACTAGGGGTAGTTACTCCTTATGTATGGGTTGAACCATCCTTTATGACATGTTTCTATGTTAGTGTGGCTGAAATTCTTTACACTGCCATTTCAGATGACTTTCAGCTTAAATGAAAAGGAAGTCTTGAAAAATATAATGCTGTTTTTATGCGTTCTATATTGTTTTGTAATTCTGCATTTTTGTCAGTTTAAAATTTGACATTGATTCATAAATTTATTCCATGCCGTCGACTTATAATTCTTATATTGATGTCAAACGACCATTAAAAATTAGCTTACTTTCGACCAAATATGCCTATTTTCATCTTTATCGTATTGAAATCTACATCCATTTGAGTTGTGTTACGAAATTATCCTCGCTACGATGTTTGATTAGAAAAGGAGTCAATTCTTTACATCATACGAGCAAGTTCTTATAAGCTTAATCAGCCAGCTATTCAGCTTTATGATTACCTTTATGAAGGCTACCCCTATAAGCGAAAATGCTGCTTCACATACTCCCAACTTCACAACTAAGATGATTACTATTTCTCACTGTAATGTAAAACTACTACTGTAAGATATTTTTGCCATCATGCACCCAACTAAAGTTTGAACACCTATTCAGATTATTATTAACAAAGAATATAATATATATATATATATATATATATATATATATATATATATATATATATATATATATATATATATATATATATATATATATATATATATATATATATATATATATATATATATATATATATATATATATATATATATATATATATATATATATATATATATATATATATATATATATATATATATATATATATATATATAGTGCGTGTGTGTGTGAAAGAATTTTGCGAACAATATAGTGACTACTTGAATTAGAAATTTAATATTTCTTATTGGGTCTGATTGGTAGTTATTCATCTTCATAGAGTAATATTTGGTCATTTTTTCGAGTCTTTCTGATATTTAAATTTGATCTTTTCTTCTTTGCGTTTTTTTGGTGAAATTTTACTTTTATTTTTATTGCTTCTTTAACTTCTTATTCTGGAGAACATTTATTTCTGAAATATTATTTATAATATTGAATTATTCTTTAAGGTTTTAAAATACTTTCTACGTTCAGATATGGTTACAATATTTCTTTGGTGAATGATGATAATGAAAATTATTTATATGAAAAAATGAGACCCGTTCCCCCCCCCCAAAAAAAAAAAAAAAAAAAAACTTCCTTTTTTCGTTATTGAGAAAGAATTATTCAATTTGTTTTCTATGAAAAAGAATATGTTCTATCGTGAAGAAAGAGAGACTCATACAAGTAGTTCTGCTTAGAGAAAAAATAGTCTTGCTCAACTTGTGTGCAAAGATAATTGAAAATTAAATGAAGTCTGTGGTTATATTCAAATTGTAAGGTAATTATAAAGCCATGGATCAAAGGGAGAGTAAGTTACTAACCTTGATAAATGGGAAGTGTTGAAAGTGGAATCAAAAATATCTTGGAAAAATTTTAAATTTAAAAATCTTAAACAGTGTTGCCATCCATTCCAAAATGCGAATATTTGAAAGCAACGAGTTACAATATAATTATATATATATATATATATATATATATATATATATATATATATATATATATATATATATATATATATATATATATATATATATATATATATATATATATATATATATATATATATATATATATATATATATATATATATATATATATTATATATATATATATTAAATTTCCAAGTGGTAACATTTCCATTATCCACTGTATATAAAAATGCTTGGGCTTATTATCGCACGAACAAACTTATTTAAATTGCATTTGATATGTAATACTTTTTACAAAAAAAAAAAAAGTAAAGTATAAAAATTAAACAGTTTTTAGTGATATACTCTCTTATAACTAGAAAGATCTTACTTATTGCACGTTTGCTCAGAGAAAATTGGACGTTGTTTACAATAATTGATTTATTTGGTTACCGAGATAGGAAGAATCGTATTTGAACACGTGACCGAAAGTTTTTATTTGAAAACCTTTATTTAACTGTGGATTGAAATTACAATGAAGCAACAGTCAATTTGTGGAGTATTTTATTTTCTCTTTTTAATGATGGTTAAATGGATCTTTCTGTTTTTTTTTTTTAGCTCCCCGCGATTCTAATTCAACTTAGTGGGTTAATATTTAATTTTTGAGATTTGATTGCTTATATCAGAATTTTCTATGGTAG